>CANSZD010001063.1:272500-432500 GCA_947648045.1 Beta corolliflora
TTTTGCAAAACCTAATGCCTTATAGTTTAAAACAGAGAAAGTATACAGTTTGAAAAATTCTAGTCCACCAATCTTTATTATTAACAGTAACTTTTCTACCAAGTATGGGAGTTATCCTATTCTGTACAGTACAGTCTATTCTACTTGCACGAGTTGCACCGTGTGTAGCTAGCAAAACTCTTCCTTGCCCAGCATGGCAAATTTTCAAAAAGCAAATGTGGTATATATGGGGGATACAAATAGAACTCTTTCCCTTATTAATACTAGCCTTATATGCACGCGATGTGTGCGACGAAATATTAACATCAATACTAACATTAGAAAGCGCTAGAAGCACTAATATTATTTTATTGTAGTTTAATTTTTTGATCATTTACAACTTTTTTTCAATGTGATAAACGAACATGTATCAGAATGTAATATAGGTTTATATTATTGGATGATGTATGCTAATCTCTTTAATATATGTGTAATTTATTGCGTAATATTATATTGAAAAATTGGATGGTATAAGCCTATTTCTTTAATATATTTGAATACGAACATATTTTTAAATAATATATCTAATAATCATGACATATTTCTACATAAAAATAAAATGATGAGATGGATTATCCCAACTGACACAAACGACTACTATGAACCTTTAAATAAATAAAACGGTGTTTTCACCAAATACCCTTGACAAATTTTTAATTCACCAAATACCCCAACTATTTTCAAAATTCACCACATACCTCTGACTTTCGAGAAAATACATCAAAATACCCTTAATGACTAACGACGGTTAACTCTGTTAGTCATTAACCCTAATTTTTTATTTTAGACCCTAATTAACTCCTAACTCCAACCCTAACCCATAACCCTAACTATAACCCTAACTCTAACTCTCTAACAACCAGTCAACCACCACCACCTCCCCACCCCAACAGCTCCCCCACCCCTCCCCCCACTCCAGCAGCTCTTCTACCAGAGTCAACCACCCCCCACCACCCCCAGCCCGTAACCCCCTCCTCCCCCCACCCCTTCGAATCCTGCAGCCCCCCTCCCCCCATGCCACCCCTTTGAACATACGCGTGACCTCCATGGAAGATCGAGGAATCATCGACGGCGAAGATCGTCATGTTCTGGACAGCGATAAGTTCGGCGTACTTGACACGCATCGCAAGAGCGAGAACCTTGTAACCGCTCGTTCTGAATCGAATCATCGTGTCGGTGAGCATCATGCGAGTCAGCGCAGCGGATGGAGAGAGATGAGGGAGAGTCAATGACGTCATCTTGTCGATAGAGCAGGAGTAAGGCGAGACATGAGAGATGAAGCCTTAGAGGCCATGGATGATGAGGCGATCATCGATGTAGAGGTTTGAGGGGTGGGGCTGCGGGATTCGAAGGGGTGGGGGAGGAGGGGGGATGCGGGCTGGGGCTGGTGGGGAGGGGGAGGGAGAGGGGGGAGGCGCGGCTGCGGGGGAGGGGGAGGGGGCCTGCGGGGGAGATCGATGGGGGGGGCTACGTGGGGGCTGCGGAGGAGGGGGAGGGACTGTGGGCTGAGGTTGGGGGGACGGCTGGTGGGGATGGGGTTGGGTTTAGGGTTTTTAGGGTTAATTGGGTTTACTTAGGGCTTTTTAGGGTTAATTAGATTTACTTGGGGTTTTTAAGGGTTAATTAGGGTTAATGACTAACGGAGTTAACCGCCGTTAGCCATTAAGGGCATTCTGATGTATTTTTTAGAAAGTCAGGAGTATATGGTCAATTTGGAAAAAAGTTAGGGTATCTGCTGAATAAAAAAAATTATCAGGGGTATTTGGTGAAAAAAAACCTAATTAAAATGATAAATTATCCTAATCGACACATACGACAATTATAAAAGCCAAAACATAAAAATATGAGACTATCCTCTTATTTTTCATGGTATGTTTATGGAGTGTTAATGTATGTTCTTTGAAATTGTAATTGCAATTAGAAGTTTAGGTAGAAAGAAACTTGGTAAGTTCTTACATTGTAATTGTTTGGAATTGCTTTAGTTATATCAGTTTAATTTTCAATTGAAATTTTCTCTTTTTAAACATAATTTTTTGGGAAAGGTTTTATGCATATATTACATCTTACTATCAGTTTAGTTTCTTTATTTTATCGTATGGATGTACTATCCTTAGTTTGTAACTCTGCTTTTAATTAATGCAAATTTTTCCGATGACATCTTACTACAAGTTAGACAATCTTAACTTTTCTTATTACACAGAATTGTATATCAAGAAGGAATTGAATATTTTAAAAGAAGCATTTTTTATAAGTAAAGGGCAGAAAAGTAATCTTATAGGGGGACACAATAACTCCCCTCTTGGCTTATATAATAGAGATCATCCCCATAACCACAATCATAAGTTGAACGACATCTTTACAAGTTGAGAATTATCTAAGAATGGGATGCAAAGGTGAGGTTTAGCTTTGTTAATTTGATCTTGTAGTTAGCCTTAGCGAAACGGTCAGTTGAGTCGATTAAATATCGAGTTCAGGTCTTATAGCGATTGAGTTATTTTCTATATCAGTTTGACAACTCATCGATCATCATGATTCAACATGTTCGGTTAAGAGTTGATCAGTTGGGTCAAGGGCGTTTTTATACAAGGCAGACGTTATAAGTTCACTTTTATGTAACTTTATTTGGAAAAGACATATTCTAATAAAAATACATAGATGATCAAAATAACTAAACACATTGTCTTAAATTAATTCTAAAATTTGTTTTTTTACTATATATTGCATCATTTTGACTTTTGACATACTTGAACTCTCTTGTATTACTATTCTAAGGAAAAACAACATTACGTGGGATCTGATTAGACTCGTTTCAATATGTAATTTCATGAAATCAAATTTTTTACTTATACACAAATCAAAATATCAATACTCAAAGTTATATATTGGCAGATGAGTCAATCCTTTAGTACAACTATTAAAAATTGGAGGAAGTAGTTCTGTGAATACCAAAATACTCAAATTGTTGTGATATGAGGTAACAATGATGGGGATAAGTTAAAAACTAACATAATAGTTAATCCTAACTTATTCAATATCAAGCTGCATAAGTACAATACAACATGCATTGCTAAAATAAAAACTCAAAATGCTTCAAAGTTCAAACATAAAGTAACTCATGTTCGATGATGGTATGTGACTCAATATGATCGAGTTTACACTTAATACTGAGTAGCGATGTAATGAGAGTACTAGACTGGTTGGGGAACTAGGGAGGAATACAACATGCATTGCTAAAATAAAAACTCAAAATGCTTCAAAGTTCAAACATAAAGTAACTCATGTTCGATGATGGGATGTGACTCAATATGATCGACTTTACACTTAACACTGAGTAGCGATGTAATGAGAGTACTAGACTGGTTGGGGAACTAGGGAGGAACAACCACGCAATAGGATTTGTCAAATCTACTTTGGCAATCTTCGATTTTTGTGTTTTTTTTCTTAAAAATAGTTTATTACTTAACCCAATACGTCAAATCTGCTCCATTCGAGTTTGACCTGCTTTTTTCCAGGTTTTTCAAGTTCAGTCATTTTCGGGTTTCTAGTCATAATTTGGTATTCATAATCCAAATTTGTCGAGTCAGTTTTTAGGTTGGGTCAAACATGACTGGTCTACTTGTAGTGTACGATATTTATCACATGCAATTTTCCATTTTCAATGGATTGAACGAAAACATAATCTAATTTTTGTATGAACAAAAGATTGTTTCGGATGCTAATAGAACAACACATCACTAAGATTTATTGAACTCATGATCACATACCGCGTAGAACTCAACATTAGATCAAAAGTTATGCAAAAAAAAGTGCGTAAAGTCCCTAGTTAAGTAAGTCTTTTTAATCACATCTCACATGGGTTTTGTCCTAATTTATGTCATCATACATCGCTCTCAAAGAAAGTATATATGGCACGTACAACAAGCATCTTAATTCGCGACATAACATAAGAATATATCCTTTAATTTGTAGAGATAGTAGAATGAATTAATGCACCCAGTGTAGTGCTATTATGTACGTGAAATTTTAGAAAAGAGGATATATTATGAGCTGTGAGCATGAGGAGGAGAGAGAGAGAAAAGAATAACATAAGAATCAATGGCCACCTTCCCATGTGCATTGTTCTAAAAGCCCCCCACCTCTGTTTGCTTTGCCTCTAAATCACACTCACATGGTGTCCTATATATTACATACTCTACTACTATATTGTTTTCCTATGATCCTTCTTGGTAGCTTCCATATATTATCCTTGATTACATGCATGCTGGAATATTATTGTAATCGTTGGTTAATAATATAATTACAGCCGTACTTAAGAAACACTAACAATGATTAGAGGGAGAATTAATGGTCATTTTTGCAAGCGTCTTTCTATTGCCACACCTATTTTTTCCCTGCGAGCTTTAAAGATTAGCGTTTAATTTACATATAGTTTTTCCATCATTTATCATCTTATATCACACCTCCGTAGAAATGGTCATGTCACGGTCACCTATTATTGTCATTGCAGCTTGCAGCATTTTATGTAACAAGAGACTAAAATCAATAAATCATGGTTCGTACATGGCCCAAGTACATGTGATGATCAGCGGGTCTGGTACCCAGGCCGTCTATTCGACCCTATATCTTCAAAAACAAATTAAAACTGCGTGCAGCCGTTAATATTATCATGAATCCTTCTGTATGTCAAGCTTGTGGTTGCCCGTTCAACTTTGCAGAAAGATTGATTGTAGACCTATTGTTTTCATGTGTTGTTTAAGAGATTGATCACTATTTAAGCATGAATTTAGGTTTCTGTGAGAATGCCTTGAATCTGGCACACTTCGAAGGACCTAGCACATGGGTAACGAGTCGAGATCCAGGGGTGAAGCGCCAAGCTGGTTTGGTGGTTGGGGACAAATCCCCCTAAAACTTACGATTTATGGGTTGTTCCATTTTCTATTTTGGATCCTATTTTAAATCTATACTTCCTCCGTTCTTTTTCTATTGCAACAATGAGATTTTTACACTATTCACTCACCACCCTTTCACTATCTCTTGTGATTTTTACATAAGGAAAAATATAGTCATGTGGGATCTTGTTAGATTTGTCTCGATTTATCCTTTCAAAATATCAAATTTGTATGATTTTTACTAAAACGTAATTAAAGATATTAATAGTTAAAGTTGTGCATTGGCAAGCGTGAAAACTCTATTGTTACAATAGAAAAAGAACGGAGGTAGTATAATTTAGGCTAATTAGAAGGATATAAACTTCTTATTATTTTCTGCCTCCATATTCTGTATTTTGTACTCTATCTCCTCAAAGATAATAGAATCAGTTTCTTCCATGCTCGTGGATGTAGCTAATACATTGTTAGTGGACCACGTGAACCTTTATATTGTATTGATTGTTCTCTTTTTTTTCTTTGTTTGTCAATTGATTCTGTCATAACAATTTCCTTAGTGAAGGATTAATGATGCTAAGGATGGATTACTTAAGTCAATTAATGGTCTTGAATTAAGGAATATGAGAATAGGGAGATCATGATCTAAGGGTGTTCTATTGTCTTTTACTCTTTTGTTGGTCTTGCTTTGCAGGAAAAAAAAAACTAAATCACTTGGAAATTTTGCTCCATAGAGCTCCAATTTTGAAAATGGTTGCTTTGAATGAGCTTTACTTTATTTGCATAATCTCTCTAAGACTCTAAGCCTTTTTTTTCCTTCGCTGCGGAACATTAGCATTGTGTTGGGGCCCATATTAATGATCACCTATGTTCTTAGAATCAATTATAAATTAGTTGATGTAAGGTCGAAGTGTACTTCACCTCATACCAAAAAAATGCTCAGGGTGTACAATTCCATTTATGCTTACGATTAAGGTTTTAAGTAACCAATTAAGCTTTGCTTGGTTTGGTAGATTTAATAGAAATGAGTAGCTTCCATATTTTCTCTGTCCCTTTTTTTCCTCTCTCAAACTCTAACCTCCATTAGTGATATTTAGAGGGGCTTCCATCGATTTTACTCATAGAATAGTGGAAACCTCCAATGTTTTTTTTCTTTATTCCGTTATTTTTGTTTGATTATAGGTTTATAATATTGCTTCCTTCTTTTGTAAGGAACTTTTTTCCCTCGAAAGACATGGATTATTTTTCCTCTCTTTACGAGAGACGTTTCTTGTTTCTTAATATCTGGGATCGAATCTCTAATGGATTAATTGTGAGATTGATTCGTTGATAAAGATTTATGCAATATCACAACATTTATCAATTTTTCAAATACATTCAAATAAATCTGATAAACATCATCCTCGCAACAATAACAAGAAAGAGCAAGATCGTCTCTCCGAAAAGACTGTATATTCTAGCGAGATGTGCGAGAGATGTCCCAAAAGTGTAAGATCAACTAGCTCAATGATCGTAATTGTTCATGAAAGAAACCTTTATTTGTTTTAATTTGTTAGATTCAATTTTTTTTATTTCCTATGACTCTTTATTAATGAATTGATTTTATTATAAAAGAAATAACAGGGTACGCTTTATTTAGGTCATGTTCTTAGTAGCTTATTTTAATAACTTATTATATACTTCATCGGTTTCTTAATAGATGTATCATATTGACTGGGCACACTTGCCGATGTACATCTTTGATGGTCAAAGTTGATATCCAAATAGTGTAAAAAACCAACATGATGCATTTATTAAGGAATGGAGGAAGTATTTAATAACATCATACCATATTAGAAAAGAAAATATACTAAATTGAACTAGATTATTTTTTCATCTACCATATTATCAAAAATGTTTAATTTAATATTAATTAAAATTATAAAAATAGTTTATTGGAAAATGCATGAAGAGAACAATTATAATTGACAAATTAGCTTATAATATGATCAAATAAAGTTTAGTCTGAAAAAAAGATCGTACCACACGATAAAGTTTCAGACCACATAGACCAAATTCTAATAATTCAAAGCAGATCACCTCATTTTAGGTGGAAAGAACATGATCTTAGCGGAAATTGTAAATCTGAAAACTTTAAGTTTGTGGAATCAATTAATACGAGCTAAGGACACTTTAGAAGTGGGGATTCTCCTTTCCCTTCCCCCAAGACCCCTACAGTTTTAATGATTCAGAGCAGATCACCTCATTTCAGGTGAAAAGAACATTATCTTAGCGAAAATTTTAATTCTGGCAACTTCAAATCTGTGGAATCAATCGCTACTAAGCTAAAGACACTATGGACGTGAGGATTCCCCTTTCCCTTCTCCCAAGACCCCTTACTCACAATGGGTCTTTTCCTGTTAAACGAAATTGGATACTATTAACTTGTGCGAGCTTCTGATCTTTTGACTTCTCCTTACTTACCAAAAATAATGATTCTTACATATAATATTGTACTAGGTTAAATAATGCATTTTACATTTAAGATTGTACTAGTTTCTCCATTTATGATATCCCTCCAAAGTGTTTGAAAATATAACCTTAACACTTTGATATTCATGTGTGTTGAGTCACAATTTTTTCAATCAATATCTTTATTTATCTTTTATTAAACATTATATTATAAAAAGTTGATATATATATCAATATATATTGAGACTAATCCAAAAATATTTTGCATAGTTTCATTCATAATTAATTTAATCAATATAAAATCGTTGTCAAAGTATCTAAAGTATTTTTAAAACAAATGAGGTACTTTTCCTATAAAAAAATAGAAGAGTATATATAAAAATCCAATAAAATATCACATAATAATATCTATAGAATAGATCAATGGGATACTAACATGGCTAAAAAAATTAAAGTGTTTTTTTGCATGTACAGTTTGGGCTTAGGTTAGGTCCAATTATCTCAAGCTAGACTGCAGCACCATTATGACCCCCTTAAACCTTCCAAATGCATGCCACTTTCCATGAGTATCAAACTCGGATACTACTTATCATTCGAGATGTGCATAGGTCCAAATTCTAACCAAATTCCGACAGTAAGACTAAAATCTTTATTTTTTGTGGATTGAGGATTGGAATTGAAACTCTTTTTTTATCCAAATCGGTGTTTAGTTAAAATAATTGGAAACTTAATGATCCTAATTTTCCCTCATACCGTTGTTTAAAGGGATTCACTTAATATTCTTATCTCTTCGTCAAATTGGGTACACAATCCTTATTATGTAAGTATTACAAAACCAAAGAAATCAATATCAATCATCAATCAATATATATATATAAAGGAGGAACTTTTCGGGAGCATAGGGAGCTCCTCAAGATTTCGAGGCCATAGAACGCGCCACATAGGATTGCCACGTCATCAAATTTTATTTTTATCTTTTATAAAAATAGAGTTCTACATATATTTAAATACATATAAGGAGTTTTGGATAAGCAAAAATTAGAGTTTGATTTTGAATGAACAACCTAAATTATTATATTATGTAAATTGTGTATAACTTTTGTTACGTAATTTGGAATATTATAATTTTTGTATAATTGGATAGTGCTCGGAATATGCTCCGAAATAAGATCCATTTACAATATAGTTCTACAACTTATGAAATAGAGAGTGCCACGTAGGATTGCCATGTCATTAATTTTTATTTTAAATATTTTAGAAAATAGAGTTCTAAATATATTTAAATACATAAAAGGAGTTTTGGATAGGGAGTAATTAGAGTTTCGTTTTAAATAAACAACCTAAATTATTATATTATGTAAATTGAATATAACTTTTGCTACCTAATAGGTATGATTTACAAGATTAATGTATTTTCTTTCAAAACCTCAACTTTACTCAAATGAACCAAAACAATTTAGTATTGAAACAAAATTTATTAACGAAACTTTATTTTTACAACAAAAACTAAAATCTATGGCGATAAAGTTACATATATATTAGAATTTTGGATGATGAAAAAATTAGAGTTTGATTATAAAAAATATAACCTTAGAAATCAGAATATTATAGAGAGCTCCATATGGCATCTCATTCTTTTTATTTTTTTTTAAATAAAAAAAATATTGTCCAACATATATATATAAATACATATAAGGTGTTTTGGATAAGTGAAGAGTACAGTCTGATTTTAGATAAACAAGCTAAATTATTATAATATGTAAATTGAATATAACTTTTGCTATAAATTCGCAATATTATACTTTTTTTTACCATTGGAGAGTGCTCGAAATATGCTTCGAAATAAGTTCCATATACAATATAGTTTTAAAACTGATGAAAATTTATTTCTTTAGATGAACAATATGATATTATTTATTATTTATTTTTAAATACATATAAAAATAGCTATAAAAATAGCGTATTATATGTGATAATAGCAATTATATCTTTCAAAATCATACTTTTAAAAATCGAGTTATATAAAGATAAAAAATATAAATCTATAATTTTGAACCTGTAGCATACCATGGTGGCATTACATGAAGAATCAAATGAAAGTTTGTCAACAACATTGCAAAGATATTATCTAATTGTCTAATTATTTTATTCCTATAATATTTATCGTATACATAATAATTAATGTTTGTCTTTTCCATATATCTATATGTCAGATCTTATTATTTTCTTCATAAACTTAATTCTACTAAAACTAATTAGGAAATCAAGGTCCGCGTTACTATACTATTTGATGTCACGGATCATAAAAAAGGAGAAAGTTTGATATGATCATGATGGATGAAGAGGTATTTTTTTCTCTTAATTTGTATTTTCAATTATTAATAGAGATTAGTTTTATATTTAATTAATTTTATTCATGATACCATCATTATGGTCATATTTTATAGTGTTTATGTGCCATTAAAAGTTAAAGTTGTGATTGACACTCATGTTTTTCTCTTTTGTCCTGCATCTATTAAATAAGCACCCTCTACTTTCGTCAAGTATCATTTGGGTATTTTTCATGTTAAAATTGTGTTAGCTATTGTTAGTCATACCAATTATAGGGATACCCTTTGATAATAGACTTGGCTACAATATTCAGTTGAATATTTAAAAATATATAATTTATATATCGCAGTAACAAATTTAGAAATTAGAGTATAATAACAAATACTTTCTTCGTTATTTTTCTACTGCAACAATGGGGTTTAGCATGGTTTTTAAGGAAATGAAAAAAAAATGGTAGTTTAGCATAGAGGTACCCCTTTAATTAACAAAAGGGGATCGGATAAGTAAATCCTTAATAAAGTAAACGCAACTTTATGAGGTAATTTGAGTAATTAATTATGGTTTTATTAACATAAAATGGCAATATTGTCAAATATAGTTGCTTTTTTTTATGAAAAGTGGAGTGGTCTTAATAGATGAAACTACCCAATGATTATTGCAATAGAAAAAGAACGAAGAAAGTATGTAAATAAAATGGTGTTGAAAAATCTAATTTCATAGCAACACAAAATCAACAATGTTAACAAAAAATTAGCAAAAAAAATATAAACAACAACTCGTGCAATGCACGGGCTTCAAAACTAGTTATACATATATAGATAGTTGATTTACTCTCTCTATTTCTTTGTTCATGAATGAATTAAATGTCCCTTGTCTTCCCTAAAAAAAGGTTTTGCAATATCCCTTGTTAATGACTCATAAGTCATACCCACCGCTCACGGATCCAAATAACAAGCCAAATCTACAAAACGGGTCAACCAGTGAGTAGGTCCGGAGTCCGGACACGTGACAATCAATAATTCTGGGTCAGGGACTCAGGGCTATCATTGTCAAATAAAAATACTTAAAAATTTTCGGATAAGAAACACTCCCCAGTCCCCACTATCTGTTTTCCATTATTATTCTGTGTAATTTATTTTTAAAAAAAATTTCATAGTTTTTGGAGATCCCAATAAATTCTAAGGGTACCGTACACAAGAGGGGAAAGAGGGAAGGACTGTTCAAGAAAGGCATTATTGCACGTGGAAGGAGCAAACAATGCCCTACTTGTTAATTGTTATGCTTCTAGGAATATCAATATATTTTTTTTGAATAAATAAAAGAGATACAAAACTATTGAAAGAAATACTCCCTTCATTTTGATATTTGCAACAATTTCATAATTTGATGCTATTAATTATTTCAATTTATCTTGTTTATTTTACATAATAGTTCTCAAAGACATTTAATCATTGTATGGTTATTTTAATGTGTGTCTCTCCTTATACTACAACAAAAAAGATAAATTAAAAGAATTGGAATGCATAAAAGTATAACTGAAAACTAAGAAAAAACAAGGGGAACATTACGAGTCATATAAATTTGGTTGAACTGTGATTCCAACTTATAAGTACTATAGAACAATCTCAACCTTAATTAGAACATGTTTGGATCAGGGACTATTATGTAGAGGTAGAAAAATAAACTAAAAATAAAATCAAAGAGAGAAAAGAGATAAATAGAGGTTGTGGTAGATGATATAAGGTTTTCTTTTATTGTGTAAAATGGGATAATTATGATCCTCATTTGGGTGTAAAAATTGCCAACGTCCCCCTAGGATGACGGTGGATAATTATGATCCTCATCTTTCATCTTTCTCCTTTCATTATAATATTATATACATCATCTCTTCTACTACCAATTATAATCAATTATATTTTCTTCATTTTATGTTCTTTACCCCCTTAATACATTACTTCCAATTTAAGCATGCTCTTAACTCTTAGGCATAATTCCCAAGATGGTGCTTAATCTAGATTAATATGACCAAACAATTAAAAATATCACATGACAAGCTTGTCTTGATCCTTTGATTTCTTCTCTTCACCACCCATCCCAGCCACCCACAAAAAAGTGATGGCTATGTTACTTCGATATTTGGACACCCGTATCCTAGTAGACACTTAATTCGTGTTAGAGTAACATAGGGTGATGCATAAATAAAACAAAAAATTCCAAGGATATCAATGCTAATAATATACATGACACTTTTAACCGATTTAACCGATCAATGTAGACTAACTATTGCTTTAACAATTCTATTAGTCATATCTTCTGTGAAGCTATTAGGGCCGCAAATTAACTCTAAAAAAAGGTCATTGCATTCCTATTGTCTTGTTAGATGTGGTTGTTGTTGTTGAGTCTATGCTAGCTAGATCATTTTATCTTTCTTGTTTCATTAGGTGTCTCCCTTAAGAAGAACGGTGCCGTAACTTTATCATTATACCCAGATAAAACCTCCAAAATTGAAACCAATTAATGTTATTAATAAAATTGAGATTTTTAAAGCATATATTTAATGAATTCAAAAAATTGGTGCTTGTTATGTATAGTGGGAACTGGGAACTATGGTATAATTTTCTTTTATCTGTTTTGGAACATTTAATTTTGTAGGGCTGGGTCACCACTTAACTAGTACAAGTTGCTTCCATCATAATCCCCTCAAAAAAAAAAGTTGCTTCCAATTTGCAGTGCTTGCGGTGTAGAATATTCTGTTTCCAATAATATGGAAAAAAGAAAAGGTATCATGCTGTTTTATTTCTGTCTCACACTAAATTGAATAGAGAGTTGATAGCCTGCGAGTTTCTAAGTTATTCAATTGTTTTTTTTTTCTCCTAAGATCTAATGTTCAATGCACAATGTCAAAGAGTTCTTGTACACTTATTGTACAGGTTACAACCACTAGTTATTGTCAGTGAATATTTTCGCGCGTTCTCTCTTTTCTCTTTCGATAGCCATATGCATTATGCACCTCTGTATTTATTCCATCAGTCCTAATTGGGGTTGTTATTGTTAGGTGAGATTGACTCTGGCCACTGGGACTCTGGGAGTAAAGATTTGCATTATATAATTATAAGGTTGTAGACTTGTAGTATTAAATCTCTATTATATAAGTGAAGGGGAGGTATGGTGTTCCCCTGTTAAATTACTATAATATCCTTACTTTTTTAATTATATCAATTTTTAAAATTTTTTATAATAATAATGGGTAATCAATCAATCAAAATACTTGCCATTTTAAAAATCTAGAATTAGAATAACTTAAAATTTTAGGTTTAAAAAAAAGGAAAGACTAAAAAAGTTTACAAAAAACAAAGATAACAAATTCATTTTTTTTTGAGGGGAATAACAAATTCATTTAAGAATATCAAAATCTTCCATCAAAAGGAAAAATTGTCAAAATAAAAGATCAGCAATATACTTCCACAACATTATAGTCATGTAAAGAAATAATCATTTTGTTGGGTTTATATAATTTCAATTGGTGTAAGTCAATTATATAGAGGATAATAAGGTTAGATCAAGACAACGTACTACATTTGAAGTTTTAGTTATACTATCAATGATAGATAAGTAAGAGTTAGAATTGAAAATAGTTCACAGCTAAATCAAAATTCGAAACAAGACAAAAGAAAAGCGATATGAAGGTAATTTTGCAATTATTGAGAACATAAATATGAATCAAATTTGGGATTAAGAAAAGCAAAAAAAAATAGAAAAGAAATATTCTAATTATTATTTGATTTTCATTGATAAATAAAGATAAATATATTTGCAATTATGAACTAATTTGCTAATCAAATTAGAGAAACTTGACAAAAGAGGTGATTATGCAATATTCTTATGGACATATTTTAGTACTATGTGTAAAATATTTATTAGAAGTGCACATGCTTTTTTTAACTACTTTGGTATGTTCTATTCAACTTATTCATGCTTATCTGAACTGATATGAACTTATTTTTGCTAAAAATAACTTCTAATAAGTTGAACAAAACAGAGCCTTTATTAAAATAAGGAAAAATTATTTTAAATAAGTCAACCTTTGCACGGTCTTCCCATTTTAAGTCTACCTTTTGATTATCCCTGATTGAGTTAGGCTTGTATGTCTGTTTTCTTCTATTGAGTTTTAACCTGTTTGTGACTTGTTTAATAGGTTACTTATGATACGTGTTACAAGTCCCTTCTTCTAAAACAGGCGAGGGAGGCGAGGGTGGGGGTGGGACATTGTAACACGTATCATAAGTAACCTAATAAACAAGTCACAAACAGGTTAAAACTCAATAAAAGAAAACAGACATACAAGCCTAACTCAATCAGGGATAATCAAAAGGTAGACTTAAAATGGGAAGATCGCGCAAAGGTTAACTTATTTAAAACAATTTTTCCTTAAAATAAACTGTCAACTTAAACCACTATAATGAATTATTGTTGCATGTATTGCGTGCATGTAAAGCTACCTACTCGACATTACGAAGTATCACAATGAAAAAATTATCGTCGCACGCATCGCGTGCTTAGAAAGCTAGTTTTGCTTAAAATAGTTAGAGATGAGAAGTTTTCTTAGTCTTCCCTCACTTCTTAAAAAGTCTTTTACTATAGTAAGACTTTTGTAAAATTGACCCAATTTGAAAAACGTGAACGAACAGCCTTGAAACCTAATTTCAGACCCAAAGGTGACCCGAAATAACCCAAACCGACTAATCATAGAGACTCGACCCGACTTGAATGGCCTGACACGAATAACCCCGAAGGCCCGAACGATGCCTTCAATTATGATTCATCACTATAAAGTAAATCAAATTTTTATTTTTATTTTGTTATTTTAATATTATCTTCGGTTTGCTATTTGTAAGTATTGACATAAAAATAATCTTTTTTGTTATTATTTTACGTTAGGTATTTAATTCAAATTTGACTTAACCTGAAACATATCTGACCCGATTGCATAGCCCCAAAATAGAACCCACAAGAATCAGACTTGACCCGACTCGAAGCCGACCCGAAAATAAGAAGACCTTAAACAAACTTGATCTGAATTGAACCGACCTATACCTTACCTGAACATGTCGTTTCCACCTACAAGTGGGGGTGTAAGGCACTTTTTTTTTGGGTTGAACTGAACTCAAATGAATTTATTTGAACTGAATCCAACTAAACTGAATTTGTCTGGATTGAACTGAAAATGTGAGAGCGAGGAAGAATAACTGAACTAAACTGGATTTGTCTGAACTCAAGTGAGCTAGATTTGTCTGAACAGAACATAATTTGTCTCAGCTAAACTGAAGTTCCATTAATTCAATCCAAAAGAACAGGGCTTAAGTTTGATTTTCAGTTTGGTCCTGGAAAAAAAATCAAACCCGAATAAATTCTATTTTCACATTTCAAGTCCAAATTCAAACCAAAATTTGGCACGAACCGAGTCAAACCAAAATTACAAAACCGAACCAAACCCAAAAACTGCGATAAGGTGCAAAAATTTTCTATCTCCCAACCCTAGCCTCTCTCTCAAATTTTAGCCTCTATTATTGTTCTTTTAGGGGTTTTTGCCTGTTGTTATACTCATGGAAAGCCCTAAATTTTATAATTTCTATCACTTTATTCTTAGTTTTATTAGCCTATAGTTTATGTAATAATTTTTTCCTCCTGTTGTGAGGGTTGTCTCTATTAATATGATGGTTCTATATATTATCGCCTTGAGAATCTTGGTTTATTGTTTTGCTTGGAAATTTAAGGATGAGGGAAATCGTACTTATTGGTTGGAGATCAAGAATATCAAGATGAAGGTCAGATTTCAATTTACTATTAAATCAAGCATAAAAGATATTGAGTCATCGAATTTTGTTTGTGGTTGGTATATTACCATATCAAATAAGCAGTTTTGAAGCGTTTATATTAGTAAATTAGATGAAAATTTCATATTGATGTTTTATATTATCTTTTATGTAAGGGTTGTTATTGTTGTAGTCTTGTAGATGTCGTGTGGCGACTTATTAATGACAAATTATTCCCTTAAAAAAAACCAAACTGGAAAAAAAAACAAAATTGAAGAAATTACTTCTTCCAGCTTGTTGTTTGAGTTCTTCCCGACGATTGTTGAGGAGAGTGAGAGAAAATAATGTTGGTACATTTATAGTGTAATGGGTTTTATAAGCTCATATGGTTCTATACTAGAAGAGGAGGAGGTCTAGTATGCTAAGATTAGAATGCGCAAAAACACGTGAAACAATCAAGCAAAACAGGAGGTTGGTCGCGGGTCGCGACCAGGGGGCCGTCGCGGGTCGCGACACCTGTCGCGACTCGCGATCTGTATCGCGGGTCGCGACGTGTGTTCTGTTTTGGGGCGTGAAATTTTGCGTGGACGGTTTATAACCGTTGTATTGTGTACGTTATCGTTTTAGTGACGATTAAGGATTCTTAATCAGGGGATTAAAGGGAGATTAAGGCAATAACAGCTCTAATCTATGAAGGTAATATTTATATATGACCTTTGTCATTCTTATGAGGGGTGGAAGAAAAATCAGTTTTTCATATTCCAAAACACTTGCTTTGCTTGAGAGAAACCTTGCTATTTTCTCTCTAGTGTTCTTCACAAACTACAAACTCAAAGTTCTTGTTGATTCACATAGAAGATCATCTTGTGAATTGTTTTCTCCATTGTATCTCATTAGTTATTTCGTGGTAACCCGGTGATCCTAGAGGGGCGAAATTAAACTAATAGGAAAGCGTAGTTTCCGTGCCTTGGAGTGGTATATCCGGTTCCCTTGTTTGATCACACATCTAACAATCTATTAGTTTAATTTCTTCTTTTCGGATATGGCTCAATCACTCAAGGACATGACTATGAACTTCCAAAAGTTGGACAAGTTTGAGGGGGTGGGTTATCGGAGATGGCAAAAGAAGATGCACTTCTTGTTGACAACTTTGAATGTGGTGTATGTTCTTTCAACACCCATGCCACCATTCCCGAAAGATGGAGAGGAAGAGTCCGTGGAGACTACAAGGAAGAGAACAAAGTGGGAGAATGATGACTACATTTGCCGGGGTCACATCCTCAACTCCCTTACCGACACTTTTTTCGATCTTTACCAAAATGTGGAGAGTGCAAAGGAACTTTGGGATGCTCTTGAGGCCAAGTATATTTCGGAAGATGCTTCAAGTAAGAAATTTTTTGTTAGTAATTTTAATTCATTTAAAATGACTAATGATCGGCCTATTATAGAGCAATTTCATGAAGTTCATCATATTTTGAACCAAATAAGATCACATGGTATGGTGATGGATGAGGTGATTGCGGTTGCCTCAATCATTGATAAATTACCACATTCTTGGAAAGACACTAAACATTCCTTGAAACATAGGAAGGAAGATATGTTCGTGGAGCAATTAGGAACTCATCTTCGTATTGAAGAGGGTATCCGGGCTCAAGATGGGGTTAAGGATACTACTACTAGTATTCCTAAGTCTACCGTGAATATGGTAGAGGTTGGTGGGTCTAGTGGGACCAAGAAATCCAACAATAACAACTCTAAAACCAATTTTACAAACAAGAAGAGGAAGACCCTCACTTGTTGGGTATGCAATGGACCTCATCTCAAGAGGGGTTGTCCTTCTAAGAAGAAGAAGACAAAGAACGAACAACCTAGTGTTGTTCAAAACGAAGGTAAAGTTGCACATGAAAATGTAATTGAAGAAATGAATTTTGTGGCTCTGATTTCTGAAATTATGTTTGTGCAGTGATTCTTGGTGGATAGATTCGGGGGCCTCTAGACATGTGTGCAATAATAAGCACTTCTTCAAGTCTTTGGAAGAATTGGATGATGGTCCAATCTTGTATATGGGGAATGATTCTACGGTAAAGGCCAAGGGCATAGGCCAAGTAGAATTGTTGCTAACCTCGGGAAAGACTTTAACTCTCCGGGATGTCGTTTATGTACCGGAAGTTAGGAAGAATCTTGTGTCGGGGGCTCTTTTGAATAAATTTGGTTTTAAAGTTGTATTTGAATCGGATAATTTTATTGTTTCCAAGGGTGGTATTTATGTAGGACAAGGATTTTATTGTAATGGGATGTTTAAATTTAGTATTAATAATGCAATTGATACTTGTTCTATATACATGCTTGATGTTTCTTCTCTATGGCACAATCGTTTATGTCATGTAAACTATCGTAGATTATATGACATGTCTAAGCTAGGTTTAATACCTTCTTTCAATTTAAAGTTAGAGAAGTGTAAGACATGCATGCTAAATCAGATTACAAAGAATCCTTATCCTAGTGTGACTAGACAATCGGTATTGCTAAAATTGGTGCATAGTGACTTGTGTGACTTTCATAGTTCACCTTCTTTGGGAAATAAAAAATATATTGTGACTTTTATTGATGATTATTCAAGGTTTTGATACATATATTTATTATTTACTAAAAATGAAGCACTAGAAAAGTTTAAGATTTTTAAGACCGAAGTGGAACTTCAACTTAATGAAAAAGTTAAAAGACTTCGGACAGATAGGGGTGGTGAATAATATAATCCTAGTTATTTTAGTTCCATTGGTGTAATTCGTGAAACAACCGCCCCATACTCACCTCAAA
Source organism: Beta corolliflora (assembly GCA_947648045.1). Lineage (NCBI taxonomy): Eukaryota > Viridiplantae > Streptophyta > Magnoliopsida > Caryophyllales > Amaranthaceae > Beta > Beta corolliflora. The sequence goes on from CANSZD010001063.1 coordinate 290,835, forward strand.
GTAATGGTATAGCGGAAAGGAAAAATAGGGCTTTAAAAGAAATGGTTAACGCCATGCTTTCTAATTCGGGTCTTAATGACGGTTTTTGGGGTGATGCAATTTTAACTGCATGTTATATATTAAATCGAGTTCCTAATAAGAGGAATAAGACTACCCCTTATGAACTTTGGTGTAACAAAAAGCCTAATCTCAATTACCTTAAGGTATGGGGTTGTAGGGCAATTGTCAAATTGACGGAACCTAAAAGGAAAACTTTAGGTGAAAAAGGAATTGATTGCACTTTTATAGGCTATGCGGTACATAGCAAAGCCTATAGGTTTTATGTCATTGAGCCAAATGATTTTATCTTTATCCATACTGTGATAGAGTCAAGGGATGCAATATTTGATGAAACTCGATTTTCATCGATTCCAAGACCAAAGGACATGATACCTAGTAATAGTTCCAATGTTGTGGATGACATTATCAATGATCATGATACTACAACACCGAAAATTAGGAAAAGTAAAAGAATTAGAAAAGAGAAATCTTTTGGACCGTATTTTCAACTATATTTAGTTGAAGGGTCAAGGGAGTCTATTGTGACTCAAATTTCATATTGTTACAATATGGAGGAGGATCCTAGGACCTTTGATGAGGCTATGAAGTCTCATGATTCTGCTTTCTATAAAGAGGCATTGAATGATGAAATGGATTCAATAATGGGAAATCATACTTGGATTTTAGCTAATTTACCTCCCGGTTGCAAACCACTAGGTTGTAAGTGGATTTTCGTAAGGAAAAGGAAGATCGATGGAACCATACTAAAACATAAGGCCCGGTTAGTGGTCCAAGGTTTTAGGCAAAGATATGGTATCGATTATTTTGACACTTATGCTCCGGTTGCTAGAATAGCTACCATTAGACTTTTGATAGCATTGGCTGCGATTCATGGTCTAGTAATTCACCAAATGGATGTCAAAACTGCCTTCCTTAATGGTGAATTGGAGGAGGAAGTGTACATGAATCAACCTGAAGGTTTTGTAGTCAAAGGTCAAGAGATTAAGGTTTGCAAATTAGTTCGATCTTTGTATGGTCTTAAACAAGCACCTAAGCAATGGCATCAAAAATTTGATGATGTCATTTTGTCTAGTGGGTTCAAAATAAATCAGTCTAATAAGTGTGTATATAGTAAATTTGATAATAACGGTAATGGAGTTATAATTTGCTTATATGTTGATGATATGCTTATCTTTGGGACTGATTTGGAACAAGTGGAAAAGACCAAAGTCTTTCTCTCTTCTAGCTTCTCCATGAAAGATTTGGGTGAAGCGGATGTTATTCTAGGTATTAGAATAATGAGAGGTAAAGGGTCAATTTCTTTATATTATCACAATCTCATTACATTGAGAAAGTGATCAAGAGGTTTAATGAGTCGAACTCGACTCATTTTTCTACTCCGATGGATCCTAGTGTTCACTTGGTTCCGAGTAGTGGTACTCCTATTTCACAATTGGAGTATGCAAGCTTAATTGGAAGCTTGATGTATGCTATGACTAGCACTCGGCCGGATATAGCTTTTGCTATTGGTAAACTCAGTAGGTATACTAGTAATCCTAGTATGTTGCATTGGCAGGCATTGAGAAGAGTGCTAAGGTATTTGAATAAAACCTTGGATTATGTCATAACTTACAAAGGAGAGCCTTCTATTTTAGAAGGTTACTCGGATGCTAGTTGGATTTCCAATAAGGAAGATTATTCATCCATAAGTGGATGGGTGTTTCTTCTTGGAGGAGGTGTTATTTCATGGGCATCCAAGAAGCAAACATGTATAACGGATTCAACAATGGCATCGGAATTCATTGCATTGGCATCTTGTTGCCAAGAAGCGGAATGGCTAAGGAATGTGTTGAGTGAGGTTGACTTGTGGGTCAAACCTATGTCACCTCTTGCTATTCATTGTGATAGTGCATCAACCATAGCTAAAGCTTATAGTGAAGTCTACAATGGCAAGTCAAGGCACATTGGAGTTAGACATAGCTATGTGCGTGAAATGATAAGGAATAGTTGTATAACTATTAATTTTGTTCGGTCTAGTTTGAACTTGGCGGATATGTTTACTAAATCGTTGTCAAGGGAACTAGTGAACAAAATGAACAAAGGGATGGGTCTTAAGCCTATTGATCAACCTTTAGCTAAGGAAAACTCAATTTGACGTCTAATACAACGTTAGATCTCAAATTCAATGAGGATAGTACTTTTCTTAAAGGTTGGAAGCACTTGTGTTGTTTACATCCCGAGGTTAGTGCTTGTTACTACAATGATAAGAGGTTGAATTAAGTTTCTTAATAAGTCTTTGATAAGTGCTCAATTGTAGGAGCATGTGCGCAAAGATTTACCTATATAAGCTAGAGGTTTGGCCGCTTCACCAAGTCTAAGGCTTGACTTGGAACGCTTATGAAGATATGGACACCAAGGCTTCATAGGTGTCGGAGGTTAAGAACTAAGTTTATGCTTATGTGTATTAGTATCTTCAATGATTTGTGGTGGTTATATGATTCAAAGCTTTGTCTGTCATTATGATCGAAATTATTGTAAAGTTACTTTTACTAAGTGGAGATTCAATCGTAAGATATTTCCATGATGCATGAGCATGTTTTGTTTGTGATTTATAGCAAGTTGGAAAACTTTTCAACATTACCCTATAAATGGGAGGAGGATTGTTGGTACATTTATAGTGTAATGGGTTTTATAAGCTCATATGGTTCTATACTAGAAGAGGGGGAGGTCTAGTATGCTAAGATTAGAATGCGCAAAAACACGTGAAACAATCAAGCAAAACAGGAGGTTGGGCGCGGGTCGCGACATCCGTCGCGGGTCGCGACCAGCGCTGTCGCGACTCGCGATCTGTATCGCGGGTCGCGACGTGTGTTCTGTTTTGGGGCGTGAAATTTTGCGTGGACGGTTTATAACCGTTGTATTGTGTACGTTATCCTTTTAATGACGATTAAGGATTCTTAATCAGGGGATTAAAGGGAGATTAAGGCAATAACAGCTCTAATCTATGAAGGTAATATTTATATATGACCTTTAATTCTTATGAGGGGTGGAAGAAAAATCAGTTTTTATATTCCAAAACACTTGCTTTGCTTGAGAGAAACCTTGCTATTTTCTCTCTAGTGTTCTTCACAAACTACAAACTCAAAGTTCTTGTTGATTCACATAGAAGATCATCTTGTGAATTGTTTTCTCCATTGTATCTCATTAGTTATTTCGTGGTAACCCGGTGATCCTAGAGGGGCGAAATTAAACTAATAGGAAAGCGTAGTTTCCGTGCTTTGGAGTGGTATATCCGGTTCTCATTAATTTTGTTCGGTCTAGTTTGAACTTGGCGGATATGTTTACTAAACCGTTGTCAAGGGAACTAGTGAACAAAATGAACAAAGGGATGGGTCTTAAGCCTATTGATCAACCTTTAGCTAAGGAAAACTCAATTTGACGTCTAATACAACGTTAGATCTCAAATTCAATGAGGATAGTACTTTTCTTAAAGGTTGGAAGCACTTGTGTTGTTTACATCCCGAGGTTAGTGCTTGTTACTACAATGATAAGAGGTTGAATTAAGTTTCTTAATAAGTCTTTGATAAGTGGTCAATTGTAGGAGCATGTGCGCAAAGATTTACCTATATAAGCTAGAGGTTTGGCCGCTTCACCAAGTCTAAGGCTTGACTTGGAACGCTTATGAAAGGATATGGACACCAAGGCTTCATAGGTATCGGAGGTTAAGAACTAAGTTTATGCTTATGTGTATTAGTATCTTCAATGATTTGTGGTGGTTATATGATTCAAAGTTTTGTCTATCATTATGATCGAAATTATTGTAAAGTTACTTTTACTAAGTGGAGATTCAATCGTAAGATATTTCCATGATGCATGAGCATGTTTTGTTTGTGATTTATAGCAAGTTGGAAAACTTTTCAACATTACCCTATAAATGGAAGGAGGATTGTTGGTACATTTATAGTGTAATGGGTTTTATAAGCTCATATGGTTCTATACTAGAAGAGGAGGAGGTCTAGTATGCTAAGATTAGAATGCGCAAAAACACGTGAAACAATCAAGCAAAACAGGAGGTTGGTCGCGGGTCAAGACATCCGTCGCGGGTCGCGACCAGCGCTGTCGCGACGTGTGTTCTGTTTTGGGGCGTGAAATTTTGCGTGGACGGTTTATAACCGTTGTATTGTGTACGTTATCCTTTTAATGACGATTAAGGATTCTTAATCAGGGGATTAAAGGGAGATTAAGGCAATAACAGCTCTAATCTATGAAGGTAATATTTATATATGACCTTTAATTCTTATGAGGGGTGGAAGAAAAATCAGTTTTTATATTCCAAAACACTTGCTTTGCTTGAGAGAAACCTTGCTATTTTCTCTCTAGTGTTCTTCACAAACTACAAACTCAAAGTTCTTGTTGATTCACATAGAAGATCATCTTGTGAATTATTTTCTCCATTGTATCTCATTAGTTATTTCGTGGTAACCCGGTGATCCTAGAGGGGCGAAATTAAACTAATAGGAAAGCGTAGTTTCCGTGCCTTGGAGTGGTATATCCGGTTCTCTTGTTTGATCACACATCTAACAAATAAGAGATTGCGGAGAGAAAAGCTCGACTAGTGAGGAGACAGAGTAAAGTAAGCCCAATGCCTCAATCAAGATCTAAGTTCTCTCGCCGTTTTTAGAGCTTTGGGGAGAGAGAAAACTCAAAACTGATTAGAGAGAGTGAGTGAGGAGATCAGAGATAGACTGAAATAGAAACAGTTGGGAGGGGTGAGAGATTTAGGATTTTATATCTTCAGGAGCTAAATGGGCTTATACCTTTGCTTGACATACAAGGCCCATATAGGCTATAAGTATAGTTAACTTGGGTTAATCTATGTAAACTTTCAATCTATTAATATAAGACATTGGCATACCTTGTTATAAAAAAGTTGGTTGTCTAAAATATAAGTCAATGATCAAAATCTACCCTAGTAGATAATTAAACATTATACAGATAAAGAAGTTTAAAGTTTGACATTGCTTTTTGTTTATAACTTTTCTAAAATTAAGAAAAGATATATGAGAAATTGAGAATCACAAAAGTAGGGCATGTTTAGACGTTCAATATTACTATCAATTTTTAAATATTTGGTATGGAAATATTAAAAATTGAATGATGTAAGTTGTATAAAAAAATTAGAATTAGGCAAATTCATTTTGATAATTTTATTTAGAAAACTTAGAACAACAAAAATGAAAACTACTTTGTCTATTTCGGAAAATTTCATTCGTAACTTTGTACTTTAAATTATTATATTTTGTAATCAGATTAAAAAAGTCACATCAATGTTAACCCTTTGTTCATTCGATTCTTCATTTCTTATACACCATGACATTAATCATAGTTTTTGTTAATAAATCTATCAATTAGTTAATATCTAATTAACAATGGTTCCCTTCACCCTCATCCTCCTCTTGCCTCTCTTTTCCCCCTCATAACCCTATATATGCATATTTTTAGCATATATATATACATATATATGCTAAAAAATTATTCTCATTTTAAAAACCTTCTCAATTGACATAAACTAGACTAAATTTAGACTCGAAAGTTTTTGTTTGGACTTGACTAAATGTATTTGAACTCAAGAAATTTTATTCTGACTCTTCTTGTGAAATGTTTGGACTAAGTTAGAACTTAATTATTTATGACCAAGCTAAATTCAAATATCCTTTTGTTTACGAAATTAATGTACTTAGGCTCTATTCTTTTGGACTAAATTAATGGAAATTCAATTCAGTTCAGTTCAGACAATTTCAGTTTAGTTCAAACAAATTCAGTTCAGTTTAATTAGTTTCCTTTTACAGTTTTAATTTAGATAAATTAAGTTCAGTTCAATTCAGTCTAAAAGATCAAAGACTTAAACTTTGAAGCCTAATCTAGTCCACTCATTTTACATCCTACCAACCCTCCAACAATTATTACTTCACCATTGCTCATTAAGGGTATGTTCTATTTATCTTATTTTTTAAAAAATTGTTCATAACTTTTATTTTATGTTTTGGAACTTTTTTTTTTTTTCTGAAACATTCTTAATTTTTTTTTTTAATTTTACTTATTTTTTTATAGCTTTGCTTATATAGTCTGAAAATAAGCAAAAAGAAGGTGAAAAGAACAGCCCGAAGTCCACTTTTGATAATCTTCTTGTCACTCCTTTAACACAAAGAAAATAGGGATCAAGATGTATTAATATGACCCCAAAAAACGTGTAAAAAACAACTACCATCAACTGACAGATTATATTCGAGACGACCTTCACTACAAAAGAAAAAAAAACCGTCGTTAAATCAGTGAAAGAAGTGCTCTGCGGTTCCTTTTGTTTTCAGCACTCTGAGTATTTTTTCATCAATTCCAGTAACCTGAAGTCATTTTTCACTATGATTCTTCTAATATAATGATGAAAAGAACTGGAGAATAAAATCTCATCAATGTAGTATTAACCAATCTGCTAATTCACATAAATCTACATCTCTCCAGTTTGTATGCTAGTGTATGCCTGTGCTTAACCAATCTAACTGAAATTTACCAAGAGGGAAAATTTTGGAGGACTAGCCGTAAAGAAAAAAAAAAGAAATATTAGAAAAGATGGAATCACCAATGGATATGTATGTTATGATTACAAATAACAGATGATTGCAAAGCACCTCCATATTATGAACAGATTTGAGATGCGAACAGCAATGCTATTCACTGACTGCACCGCCGCTCCCTGAGCATTCTTCCAGTTTATGCAGCTCCAGCAATCTTGTTTCAGGATTACAAAGTCCTGCATCATAAGGACGATCGATTAAAGTGTGCATGAATAGTCAATTGAATTTGGAATTGGACTAAGAATTCATAGGAAATACAAACAAAGCAAGATTTGGTGCAAAACCAGAAGCCAATAGTGTTGAGTGGTGGATCTTAAAGTAGAATTAAGTCACTTTTTTTGTGGGACAAAAGAAGAGATGGTGACGCCTTGGCCACAACAATAGCTTTCTTCCAGAATCTATGCAAGGATAAATAGCTGAAATACCTACCCAAGAACATGGTTACTTCTACATTGCAATATGACAAGCTAGAGCACAAACCTGAACATCTAGGTATGTCCCAAACAGCAATGGATGTTGACGTACACTCTCTTGAGCACAATTCAAGAGTGTTCTCATGATTGACATTCATTGCAAGCATCCATGCGCCTATCGTGACATCCTCATTGCTAAACATTCGAAAACTGCAAATTTAAGCAAGACAAATATCCATCAAACAGCAATTATATAACTCATTTATGTAGCAACTCATTTCATATATCATCCCTCTTAGCTAGGGGTAACGGAGGTCCACAGTCAAAAATTTCGCAGAACTTCAAATTTTTATATAGAACAAGGAACGGTGTTTAGGTTTTATGTGGGTTTTATATGACAAACAAGAAAAGAAACATAAATTTTATTCAAACAAAACACGAATCTAGCATGTTCTTTCAACCTCAAATAAGGTAATTTGGTCGGAATATATCAAGATTCTAGTCTGGTCAAAAACTGTCTATTGTGATCGAGTCTCCTCGTTTGACTACTTTGACTATATTGTCTATTGTGATCGAGTCTCCTCGTCTGACTGAACTTTGACTATATTTTGACGCTAATTAATAAATAATAAATAGTTCATGTGGAATCTTGTTAGATTCGGCTTAAAATTTATAGATTCAAAAATCTAATTTTCATAATTTTTACTACAATGGCATTATATATGGTTGCTAATAAGTAAACAGAAAATAAGGAGGAAGGTGTGCTTTGGTCTAGTCTCTAGTGTGAACTTTTCTAGTTTGATTTAGTCCAATTTGATTCTAACAAGAATAAGTAATAAGTGCCAGAAATAAGATGAAGAGAACATAGTTTCTGTTTTGAACAGATAGTTCAGGCATTTTATTATAATAGTCAATTTTCGCCAACACAGTAATGCTTTGAGGGAAAGAACCAATACAAATTATAGAAGACTAAAGTGCAAAATCCTCAAAGGATTACAGATTTATCTACTAAGGAAAGATTCACAAAGGATCCAATCTGAGGAGGCAACTCAACTCACAAGCACAAGCTTTTCTCATTAAACCAAAATCTGTTTTTTGTAAACCTAGATTATCCCTATCCAAATGGAGGCTACAAAACAAGTATTCCAACTCTGATGATCTTTTCTAATCACGGCCATTGAAAACTTCGATGAAAGGATAAGATTAATTACAAGGTAATATTTCCTCTATTTTCTAAAGATTGCAACGTTTGACTTGCATGCTTGCCAACACACAAGTTTGACCATTATTAATATTAATTGTTTTGTTAGTAAAAACTATATAGAGTTAATACTTTGAAATTATACATTAAGGCAAATCCAATTACATTATACATAATAACTTTTACTTTTATATATTAATTAAGAGATGTGGTCTAAGTGAAGTATGTGAATAGGCCTGAATAATATTTAGAATAATGAAACGTTTACTTTATTAAAGCAAAAATGAAACCTAATTTCTAGTTCCTTAAGATAAGGTTTCAGCTTAGCTTTTGTTTAAACATTTCTTTTCTTGCCTTGGAAGCAAGTTCAAGAGTGGGAATGAGCAAACTTGGGGTTTACACCTGGAATTATGAAATTCTAAAATTTACAAAGATGTACTAATCTGGCGTTTGTCTGAAAATATAAACAGTCGTTCCATATTGTAACGATGAAAATGCCCATCACCTGTTATGTAACGACAATAACAAGTTTCGTGTGAATTTTAGAACGCCGTAACAGAAAACAATTTACTGTTTCTCCCTCTCACAAACCCGTCAGAGATCGCCCATTACGTTACATAACGGCCCAGTTTTTCTTCCCTGGAAGCACTAGCCATGGTACAGCAGATATGGTGTACAATGAAGTCAAGGCCTAGGTATGACTTATGAGCTCACCAAGACACGAGAAAGTTTAAGAATCTGCAGGCATCCTGTGGCTATAAGTAACAATTCAACCTACTAAGTTGAATTCTATGACTAATAATAAGAATGGTGGCCTCTTTAGATATTTTACAAAAATTAACGCTCAACTGTGCTGCATTTCTTAAGAAAATACAGCATAAATAAAGATTCAAAATTAGTTGGGTGATTAGTAGATGAATGTTAGCTGTGTTCACCACATTCCGGACTAGGGGCAATGATCAGTTTCAAGTGTGGATTTAAGGTTCGAACTTGCCTATTATCTGGCAATTCTATATATCTGACGTCTAATAAGGTTCTGCAAGCAAGATAGATCTGCATCTCCAAGAATTGGACATTGGTACTTTGGACATTAAGAGTCAAGTGACACATCACACAGATATTCGCACATAGGAAAAACAACATTTAGAATTAACTATGGATGCCAACTTGCCTGTCATTTCTGAGGACAACCAGGCTACTGACAACTTTGGCTGAAAGAGCATATATTGGACCATAGGCGTGGAGAAAGTACTCTGAGCCGAGCAGATAGGACATGGGTTCATACCTGCATGTTATAAATCATAATATCATCTATGAGGAATTTTCGCCTGTTTATGGATGAGTTGAACAAACATTAACAAGCATTATTCAAGAAAAAGTGTTCAAACTTCAAAGCAGTGACCTCCTCCCTGCCTATGTTTAGTTTAATAATATTGGGTCAGTGTGTACTGGTAGAGCAACTAGTCTAGGGGTTTCAGCATTATAAATGCAGAGCAATAAATATGGATGATATTATAGAAAACTCTACAAAAGAGTCTTGACTGTGATATTATCATTTTAAAAATTAACATATTGTTAAGTGCTTACTCTGATAATGCTTGTAACATGTTAAGTCTTGGTGCACTTAGATGATTTGCTTTAAAAGAAAATGAATAATGATGAACAACAATTGAAAATATAGATATTGTAAGTGTAAAAGCACATAAAATCTCAATCCCTGACCATTTAAGCTTCGGATTGGTGAAGACTGGTCCCTTTTTCATGCATCCTATGTAAGTTTGAGGATCAGGGCGCTGTTTTGCCAGGAGAAGCGAAAGACGATCTATCAAAGACAAAACTTTCATTATAAAACAAAGTAAAGAAGCCTGATGTGAATAAGAGTATAAACAACACGGTTTCAGAGATAACAACATTTAACGGAAATATCACCTGGTCTCAGATATATGTCATCATCTGCTTTAACATAGAACTCGGAATCAAACAGAGCATACGCAGCTTTAAAGAATGCAAACCTATAAGACATTAACTACTGTGAGTAGAAATCTCAATTGACATCGGTGCAGAAAAAAAAATTTGTTGGCAACTATACACTAACGTTTTGTAGGGGAGCTTTCTGTACTCTTCCACTATATCTAACAGAATAAAGTCATCATGCTTGGCAACCTCTTTTCCAAGCACTGACATCTTCCACTCAGCACTTGTCCTGCCTATGATAAACCTGAAAGCTAGTCCAGTGGCTTCTTCCAGTCTGCAATCACGCTTAAAATTTAATAGGCATAACATATTGGCAACAGCTGCACACACTGCAATCCAGTAGCCATAATATACAACGACAAACTTTCAGCAAACTGGTAAGCATAGAAGCAAGTGTAGTCACCATAGCTAAAACTAGATAGTGATAAAGCATGTAACAATTATAATCTGTACACAACTGGCACATTTTGCTTGAAGAATACAGATATTGTCCTTGAAAGTTCACTTGCAGCTTTATAGTTTGATTCACACTAATAGGAAAAATTTGATACAATACAACAGAACAATCCAGAACTTTATAATTTGATTCACACTAATAGGAAAAATTTGTGGACATGTATTTAACTGCAAGACACTAATAAGAACAATCCAGCAGCTGCACCTCTATAGTAATTCAATCAATTTTTTTCAACCCAGAGCATAGAAAGAGCTCAAGAAAAACTTTATTCATTCAATCATATGAGACGAGATAATTCAAGTGTGACACAAGTTAAAATACAAAGCAACAAAAACAAATCAATGACCATGCCAACTACATCATTTTTACTGCAATAAAGATTACATACCCAAGAAAGTGTAAATTGCACCTATCAGTGAAGTAGCTTAGAAGTTTAGCAATGAAGTACTTTGATAGTGAAGTTAGCTTAAATTACAGTGCATAGTGCATACATATTGGGCAGATAAAAGACAAATCGATGATTGCCTGATAGTATAAAATATTTTAGAAAAAAAAGGACAAGCAATAGGCTATCAGCCAAAAAAATGCATCCCTAATTCTACAGCTAAGAGCTCACAAACTTCTCCCATCCGCAAGAGTCTCCATCACAGCAACATGACTAGCCTTTTATTACTCTATGACTTCCAGTGACTCAGTGATGACCTCACAAAGCTTTTAGTGCAAGCAATAAGCTCCACCAGCCAGAAACATGTAACTATTCAACAAATTAAGGACATACACGCCAAGAATAACGTGAAAAAGCATCAATATCTAAAGCAGGGGAATAAGTACACAGCCATCCAACCTTTTCAATGCCCACCAGAACATAGTCTCTTGCAATTGAACATCACAAAAGGACAAATCTCACAAAGTGCAAGTCCTCAACTCTTACTGAGCTGACAGCAACAGCTACTCCTTTCTTCAAGCTCAGAGACTTCTAACTTTAATAAAATGTACTAAAAGAAACCAAGTAGAACACCAAAACTAGTCTTGTCCTTCAATTTACAAAAGATATAGATACCCTTACTTGAAGCAAGGCATAGCCACATATGGAGTTTCCACTTCACAAAGTGTTGTAAACCAAAACTATGCAGAGCACCAATTAGACTATAAACCGAGGATGAAAGTTACTCTTCTTTCCAATCTACTCTCGAAATTTAAAATATAATGAGACCTCCAGAGATACAGGCCTCATCTAACAAGCACCTGACGAAGCTAAACCATACAGAGGATTTAAGCAAAACAAATTTTTTCTGCTCCTGCGAAAAAAGGATGACTAACTCCTCCCAAGGGAATTACTAAAGACTTCCACATACTTTCACTAAAATAAAATACGAAATGAGAGTAAACAGTTTGGCTCCAGTGATCAACCACTCACTTAGAGAATCCCTGCCAAAATATTGTGAGTGAACTAGCCAGATCAATCTTATATAGAAATGTAATGGAATAACCCAAATGTATTCTAAAGCTTTAGTGAGCTAGTTTATGTCAACTTGCTTAGCTTGTAAGGCCTTGAACTGGTTGCATGGAGCAGACACAGATGAGAGCATGGCATTGTATGGACCCAGGAATAAGACAACTCAAACATATAGACACAAACAAGTCTCGGATATAAAACACATATATCCATAAATAATCGAAATAAACCGATTCTTGCAAAAATTTGACAGAAGTTCTATTTTTCATATATTCAACATCAAAAAGAAAATTGTGGTAGTTAGTTTCTGCGGCGTTCAAGCCCAAAATTGCATGTTCTAACGACTAATCATCAAGTCACTTCCCATCAATGTAATATACGATGAGATATCAATATTTATAATCACTCAAGTAGGGGGAAAATGCCCCCACTTCCTTGTATGTGGATCTATCACTGCACTCCAGTGAACAACAATGGCAACATAAAAACAACAGGCAAATGGACCCTTCACCCTTATGAGGGATCCACATTGAGGCGCAATAACATCCTAATTAGATCATAAATTTAATGCAACTCATAAGCTAATACAATAGCTTCATCAAACGATTCGACTTCGAAACAGCAATGCCATCACCAAACGACCAATCAAATGCAAACCCAACAAACCCAACATACTATACACAATCAAATGTTAAGCACTTAATAAAGTAACCAAAAAAAGAAGTTACTAAAGCACTAAATAAACATCAAACAATTCAATTAAGGGTTCAATTGATAAGAATAGTAAAAACAAAAGAAGAAAAAGGGGTGATAAATATATATATTAATACCGTTGAAGTCCATCACGATCAGACGGCAACCAAGTCTGGCGTAAAGCGCGACGGCGACCAACAGATCCAAACCCAGTAAAAATCCCAACAAAACCCATAACTTTATGCCTGTTTTTCACATCCTTATTTTGTGAAATTTGAGCACCATTACCATTGTTTTCCCACACCACAGAAACAGTTGTGGGTTGAAGTGATTTGCAATTTTGGTCAAGAAGTGACCTTGAAATTGCGAATAAACCCAAGATTAAGGCAGTGATTCCAAGAAGAATGAAGAAGATCTGGGCAGTTGGTTTTCGAGGAAAGGGGAGTGAGGAAGATAATGAGCGATTGTGGAAGATTTTTGGCCCTTTTGATGAGGGCATTTCTTGAGCGAGCTTACAAAGAAAAAGTGGATTAACTAGCTTCAAGTATTTGAATTTTGTAGCTGAAAGAAAATGAGATGGATTGGTGGGAGGAGGAGAGAGAATTATTAGGACATAGGAATGGGGGTACTTCGGCAATGTGCATGCTCTATTGCTCTCAAGACTCAAAGGCAGTTACTTCAAGCACAGTGGCCGTCCGTCCCTAGACATTTTCTGTTTGCTTTTAAGGACGTCAAATGTTTAATGATATGGAAATGGAAATGGAAATGGAACTGTCCTAAATTCTAGGGAAATTCTACACAGTGATCTCTTGTTTTGGAATTTTTACGTGTTAGAAAGAAAAAATTCTCATTATACAAGTGTGATACTATGGTATTGTTTTACAAAAAAAAAAATGACATTACTAAGGTTTTCCATCCAATTTCTATTACTTAATTAAAAAAAAATATATTTTTTTCAAAAACAAACTCTACCAACCATCTTTGTGGAGCATGAAACACAAGAATTCGGTCGAAATAAGCACCTATATGTCAATTTTCACGGCAAGCATCTCGAGCTGTACAAAAAATGTTTTTTGACCTCGAAAACGGACTCCGCTGACCGGCCTTGTAGGTGCCTATTTTCAAAACAAGGATCCCGAGCCAAACAAAACAGTGTTTTTGACCTCGAAAACGATGTTTATAACGAAAACGGACTCCCTTGACCGCCCATATAGGGCATGAATTACGAAAATTCGGTCGAAATAAGTATAAATATGAAGTTTTAATAAGTTGAAAGAATAGGCTATTTATATTTATTTTCAAATAAATAGTTAACGGAATATTGGATGAAATATGCTCATTAATGACACTTTTTTTTTTGTAAAACAATAACAGATGATCACTTGAGAGAATGCCAATTTTTTCTTTTCACCGCGTAGAAAATTTCAAAACAGGAGGTGACCACATATTATTTTCCTGAATTTAAAAGGTGGGCGAACTATTCCCAATTCCTAACTGATACTATAATTTACTTCTTTTTTTTTAGTAGTTATAGCTCGTAATATTGAAAAGTACGCAAGGATCAAGGAGTGAAAAGGATATAGAGGGAGATAAAAAGTAACTCTCATGTGCTCGGAGAGAGAAAGAAATAATATATTGCCCACAAATGTTAATGTTGCAAGTAACAAAAAGCTTTCTAAAATGGAAAATTTTACAAGTATTAAAAAGCGAATGAATTAAGTATATTTTTATAACAAGGACTTGGGAAGAATTTTGAAGGGTAATAACGATGGGTTTGAAGGAGTGTGGAAAATATAAACTCCCTCCGTCCCATAATATAGTGCTCACATTCCTTTTTGGGTGTCCCAAAATGTTGTGCCTATTTTCTTTTTTATCAATTTATTTGGACTAAATTATCCTTCATTTCTACATAAAGTTTCCAAAATACCCCTACATTTCTTTTAAAATATGTGTCCTTATTTATTGTTTTACACCATTTCAATAAACATTTATTGCTTTTTTATTTTAATTTAAAGGAAGAAGAAAGTAAAGAGTTAGTTCCAAGACAAAAGGTACCAAGAAAGTACTTACTCCTTTCATTTTTCTTAATTTTCGTGAAAAATGAGAAGTGAGCACTATATTATGGGACGGATGGAGTAAGTTATACTAAAAGTGTGATTGTTAATTTTAGTTGGTTTAGCAGGTTAGTTGAAGTTAAGGATTATTTTAAAAAGTTACATTAAAGTTAAGGTTGTTCTAGATTGATCAAAAGTTGGAACTATTCAAGAATAATGATAGTTGAGATTAGGGGTCTTAACGAGGCGAACTGAGTTTTGAGGTTATTTACAAGTTTCTCGGGTCAAACTTAGCTACATTTGGCTCATGCAAATTGCAAGCTGGGCTCGAATAGTTCATGAGTCACTGGTGTTCATTAACAAGTTAGGATATTAATTTTTCCTTTTTACTTTTGAAACTTTTACCTACTAGTACTAGCCTTTAATTTTATCGTGATTCAAATCAACTTTGAATATCTTATACATATACATCGTATCCATAACACTTATAAGGTTTAAGGAAACTTTTAAGATACGAAAAATTGACAAGAAAATTTTCAATTATGCGATAATTATCTCAAATTTTATTTATTTATTCCAACTTTTGTAATAGTCTTTCCAAATTGGTCCTAATACCTTGTTTATGTAGTTGAACAACTTAACATAATAGGTCAATGGACAACTTTTGTTAATTTTCCATCTAACACCCCTGCTTCTCTCTGTTCTCCTTATAGTTGTAAGTCACCACGTTTTTCCATCGTTCTCATTTCAATCAAATCATATTTGTACCCAAATTTGATCTAAAAATATATGGTTCTCTTAATCTAATGACTCATCACTTCTTTCTCTTTCTAATTCTCTCAAACTATTCTTTCATTGAGCTGCTTGCCGTCTAGTAGGTGTATTAAATATTTTCATAACGTTGAAAAAATTTTGTACCAAAAGTTCCCTGATTTATTTATTACTTGAAAAGTTGGACTAGTACTTATGTTTTTTATTATGGCCCAATCTAACAATCTTCCCCCTTAAAATGAGGTTATTTTGGCACGCAATTAGATACTTGCGACTTTATATTTTGCTTTACGCCACTCATCATCAAAATTCAAAGTACAAACCCTTTGCTTCAAGACAGTATCCTCTTTATTAGTGTGTTAAAAGTTGATGAAATTTTGCTGCAAGACAGTTGATAAATTTTGGCTTTTAACGCTTAAACGAGCTATTAAGTATTCCTAACTATGAAAAATTATAACAAGGAATTTTGAGAAGCAATTTGGTGGAAAATAAGGGGAGGTTTGGAAAGAGTGTTGGATATGTAAATGCTTGCGTGTGTATCAGGATTTGAAATAAGGGATTAGGTTGGGCATTCACGCTATCAATATATCAAATCAATAATGGGTTCTATTTGGTAACTAAGGGCCTGTTCTCCCCAACTTATTTTCGCCTCGCCTCAATTCGCTTTTGTTGCTTCGCCTCGCTCCTAAATGATAATCATTACTATTAATTAGTTATAATTTATTTCGCCCGCCCGATTCACCCGCCCGCTCGCTGGCCTCAATTCGGGCCACTTGTTTTATGCCAAAGAGAACAGGCCCTAAGTGCTTGTTCTCCCCAACTTATTTTCACTCGCCCGCCTCGCTCAATTCGCCTTAGTTCGGCCGCAACCGGCTCGGCTCAATTCGGTTTAGTTTAGTTTGCTTCAATCTCGGCCTCGATTCGGCCGTTCGCTCGCTCAATTCAATCTCGCTTGCAATCGGTTCGCCTCGGCTCAAATCGGTTTAGTTCGCCTCGGCTCGGTTGTTTTACGCCGATGGGAACACGCCCTAAATGGACGAGCTTGGATTATGAGACGCCAAAATAACATCTCACAAATTTTTTGGTACCAAAGCTAAGTCAAATTGGTACCAAAATATAGTCATTGTGATATCAATACCAAATTAACTCTTACTTGGTACCAAAGTGTGAGTTTGGTACCAAATGACTCTATTTTGGTACCACTTTGACTTAGTTTTGGTACCAAAATTTTTGTGCGATGTCATCTTGGTATCTCACTATGAGTTACCAACACTTTCTCTAAATGGACACTTAAATTGGACCGAACTAGAATTGTTCTCTTGTTTTTTCAAATTCATAGAGTAAGACATAGATTTATCAAAAAGATTAATTCTTTTGATTGCATGATGGACTCCTCTTATAAGTAATAACAGTTACAAATTTTGAGTTTCTCCTTTTAAACAAATTTTTTTTCACAAAGTCTTTGGTGTACCACCCATTCACACTTATGCAATTCATAACCCAAAATATCTCTCTCTCCTCTGGCCACCTTCTCCTGCGATGGCAAACCCTTGTTTTCTCTCTTCCCTTCATCCCTTTTCTCTCTCACTCGTGCTTCCTTCTTTGAGGCTCTTCACCAGGTGTAGGCGTATTTTTATTGCTTACGTGGGATGAGCGCGAATTTGACTACCTCATGTAAAGGTTGTACTTCTGAAAATATTATGAAAAGAGAAGTCGCCAACAAGTTTATAAAGGAAGACTCGTAAACCTAGTTGGATGTTTGGGAAGCCATAGGGACATCTTAGGGATTTATCCGATGTAGATTTCCTCGTCAGGACTCCATAACTGGTCAATGTACCAAAGATATAGTTCGGGGGTGAGGGCACGAATATGATCAGGAATCATATTCCCCCATTGTTGGCCTATACTTAATATGATTCATGTTCGAGTTTATGCAAATAAACAACCAAACAATATGTTTTAAGCATTCTAAAAATTAAACTATGTTGGTTCATTAAACACAAAAAGACTAATTTTGGTGATATGTTATTTAAAAAATCAAATTACGGGGAACCTAATCCAATTATCCAAATTATTTGAAATTTTAGCATTACAACATTTATTTAGGTACTGTAATTGGCAAAAATAAACATATGTGGTGATGAAAGCATTAAAGCATACATCATACATATGATATAATATAGTGTATATAAATAAAGAAAAAGGAAAGATTAGAGATTAGAGGTGAAGAATATACAAGAGCATGAATCTTTTACGGATCTACATTATGAAAGTAGATTGTTAGTAAAATAAGAATTAAATTGTAATTGACCCACAGGAATTATACCTTTGTCGTCTGGATCTTGTATAACGATTTGTAGGAGGAGCAATCTTTAAGCTTGAAGTATGAAATTGGAGTTTGAGTGTGTCAAATATATGTTTGAAGTATATTTGGAGTATTATGTGAGCATAGGAAAGCGTCGAAGTGTGTGAAAACCAAGTAAAACACGAGGTTTATTTATAGGAAAACAATTCCGGAAACTGCGGACAATAGAAAAGAGAGAGCGTGCGCGCACACGACGCTTGAGCCTGGCGCCGACTTTCTACGTCTCTGCATTTTTGCATTTTGCTGACTGTCTTGATGTTGCGAGCGCATCCTGCGCGTCACGCAATCGGAGTAGATGTTGTTTGTTAAAATATTCATTTCATTTTATCTTTGATCAAATAATATCTTTTAGATTAGAAAATCAGTTAACTTAAAGAATAAAAATCTTATTCTCGTAAATTTTTTTAGAAAATAATTATCAAAAATAATAATATTAAAAATACAATTAATTATCAAGAATAATAATAGGCTTTTCGAATATGAACTTTAAAGATGCAATTAATTATCATGAATAATCAATTGGGCTTTAACAACTGATCTTGGAATTAATAAATAGACTTTACGTTCTTAAAAAGATTTTGGGCTTAGCTTGTTTGATTGCTCTTCTTTTGGACTGCACCAATTAGAACAACGGTCTGTTTCATTATTGGGTGCTAAATGTGGAGACACGATTATGTGTCTATACCGGGCGTTTCAGGTTGCAACCAGAGTGAAGAGGGATGGTAAATGTTTGGGCTCAATTGATCAGCAGCCCAATAAAGAGCCTGGAAGCCTCCTAGAGCATGGGCAGGTGGCAGCAATGGGTCCCACTTGTAAAGGCTGACCTAATCACCAGCATTGGGGAGATCCCTAAAAGGATGAAATGACCATTGCTTAGGAAAAGGCAAAGATGCCCATTGCTACCAAAAAGGCCCATCTCGAATAATGTTTCCCGTCCGGGGAAATCCCCAACACTATAAAAACCAACTGTCTCATCAATGAACAGGTATTAAATCCTCACCTAACAAACTAGAGCATCTCTCTCTAGACTTTACTTCTCTCTCTACCTCAATCACATCTGACTTGAGCGTCGGAGGGGCGATCCCGGAAACACCCCGGGTAGTCTAACCTTGTTTGCGGGATTCAGGCGTACGGACATCGAAGCTCAGGCAAAAGCTCTTGGGGCCCACATCAAATCTCACAACATATTACAATCCTTAATTTCTTAGCAGAAACAGTTTGGCGCCGTCTGTGGGGAAAGTACAAGAAGTTACTTCGCCACCACTCGGCAAGATTCACCTTGTTGCTACTCAAAGAAAATCCCTCTCGAGTCACTTAGCAATGGCCCCGACCAAGAGCACACGTACCGTGCATCCCTCGGCACGGGGTCGAGGTCCGAAAGAGACCCCCTCCCCATCTCAACAAAGGAGGTCCGAGCGACCCAAAACACCGACCGTTCAAACCCTCGATCACGAGGAAGAAGAGCGACCCATTGAAAATGGACCGCAACCATCGAACCGGCTACAAAGACGCCGACCCCCATCCCATATCCACGGCGGACATAAACCTCGATAGCCGCTCGGCTCCAAAGAAACCTTGCAAAGAAAGCCCGAGGGATATGTCACAACCTACAAGCAGGGCGTTTTCTTCAACCCCCTAAAGACCGGACCCGGTCCCCTCCCTTCGGGCAGAGAATCAAGGCCGGCCCTAGCCGGCGGCGGTCCGGCCCGAGGGAGCATAGTCGCACGATCGGCAACGATCCGGACAGGGGGGAGGAAGAGCGGCATGGGTCTAAGGGAAGATCCACCTTGCGGGGTGAGGAGACGCACGTGTCAAAATCGCCAAGGGGCAACGTCGGGAATAAAACTCACGACGCTCGGCATTTCCCCGAACGAGAAGCGGCTCAAGAAGGGCCTAGATGCTCGGCACATTCTTAATAAGAAAGCCGCTCAGCGGGAGGGGCGCGGCGACTCCGCCCCAATCGAGGCCCATTCGGATCACAGCGGGGCGCTCAAGTTCATGGTCCCGTTCACCGAGACATACTTGAGGCGCCCGGCCACTCGGAAAAATCAAAACGCCTTCGATCGAACCTTTCGCGGGCCTGACCGACCCGGACGATCACATGGCCACATACAAAGCACAAATGAGCGTTCAAACCGGGCCGCGAGGCCACTTGGTGCCGTTTCTTTCCCACGACTCGAAAGGACCGGCCCTAAACCGGTTCCAAGAGCTTCCTCGCAGGGATCATAACAGATTTCTCGTGCTCGAGGACCTATTCCTACACCCGCCTTATCGCCGGTAAAGAGACAAAAGAAAACGAGTCTCCACTTAATGGGAGTCGAGCGAGAGAAAACGAAAGCCTGGCCGACTACATCAAAAGGTTCAATGAGGAGTCATTAAAAATCTCCGATCTACAAGATGCTGTGGCGTTCGCCGCCTTAATGTCTGGCCTTCAGCCTGGTCGGCTCAGATGGTCCTTGGCTGAGAACGAAGTGAAAACCTTCTCCGAAGCAATGACTCGGGCTCAAAGATTCATCCAAGCAACAGACATATGTCGTCACTCAGACGACGGGAGCAAGAAGAGGAAGGAAGAAGGAAATCACAAGGACCCAAAGTCAAAAAAGCGAACGAAAAGGGCGTTCGGCCGATAGGTTTAACGACCCCCGATTCAACAAGAACAAAGAGAAATTTACCCGGACATCAAGGACCAGTCCATGATGAGTCGCCCACCTCCCATCGGGACATCGGCCGCCCCTGGCGAGACAAAAGCCAATGGTGCGAATTCCACAAAGAGTGCGGTCACACCACCAAGGATTGCAGGGAACTTAAGAAATCCTTGGATAACCTAGCTGACCAGGGGAAGCTGAACCGGTACCTCAAGCACTCTAGGGAAGAAAAGGGCAAGCAAAAGGTTGGTCCCTCCAACAGCGGGGACACAGAGGGCTTCATCGGGGTCATATCGGGTGGCTTCGCGTCGGGTGGCCTTACCGGCCGCTCACGCAAGGCCCACCTCCAAAGTCTAAAGCACCAGGTACTCGATGTACATCATCCCCGACCCGACTGTCCCATCATGACATTCGGCGAGTCCGGGCCGCCCCGCACACCCCCCACGATGACCCCTTGGTCATTCAACTCAAAGTGGCTAATGCCGAGTCAAGCGGGTGTTGGTGGATAAGTGGATCTTCAAAGAAATATAATCACACCGGAATGCCTCAGAAACCGAAGTACGGCGAGAAGGATGTAACCCCGCTCAATCGCCCACTCATAGGCTTCGGGGAAATTCGGTACATCCAAGTCGGATCCATCAAACCGCCCTCGCTCGGATGGGAGAGAAAGGCAAAGGAAGAAGCCTACCGATTGACTTCCTAGTGGTGGACATCCCTCTACCATACAACATCATAATGGGAAGACCAACTCGAATAAGGTCAAAGCAAAGAATTTCCATCTATCGCCTTCTTATGCAGTTCGAAACCGACGAGGGTAAAGTCGGAAAGATCCAAGGGGATCAGCAGGCAGCTAGAGAATGTTATGTGAACAATGCCGAGAAGCAAGGTCGACGTCCAAGAGGACTCGAAGAAAAGAAAGCGAGAAGATGGTCAGCCCTCAAGTGAGCTCGGGGTTTACCTTACTGAGAACCCCAAGCGATACGAACGCCCTCACCGGCCGAGGACGACGAAGAAGTCATCATTGATGAGAAACATGGTCTGACTCGAGAGTAGGCAAGGCCATGGACCCTCAAACAAGGAAAGAGATCATTCAAGTTCTAACAGTTACGAGTAGACGTCTTTGCCTACGGCTAATGAAATGCCCGGCTCGACCCCCGGAGTGATGTGCCACGAGCTAAGCATCAAAGAGGGGTTCAAGCCTGGCCAAACAAAAGCCGAGGCATCAAGGCCCCGAGAGGAACACTTTGGCGCGCCCGCCGAAGTCAAGAAATTGCTCGAGGCGGGGTTCATTGAGGAATGCCGGCACTCGTAATGGCTAGCCAACGTTGTCCTAGTCAAGAAGTCGAGCTGGGGCATGGAGAATGTGCGTGGACTTTGCTGCACCCGAACAAGGCCCTCGCCCAAAAGACAACCACCCTCGCCCCAAAATCGACAGGTCGGTAGACTCAACAGACAGGACATGCTCTCCTAAGCTTCATGGATGCAAACGCAGGATATCACCAAATCCCGATGGCAGAGCATGATAGAGTCCACACCGCCTTTGTCACCAATCAAGGGGTGTATTGCTACAAAATGATGCCCTTCGGGCTCAAGAATGCAGGGGCTACGTATCAGCGCACGATCAACAAGATATTCGAACACCAACCGGGTCCGAATATCGAAGTATACGTTGACGACATGATCGCCAAAAGCAAAACTCAGAGTGATCACCCCTCCGACCTAAAGGAGACTCTCAGCGCCTTGAGGAAATACCGCATGATGATGAACCCGAAAAAGTGCGTATTTGGGGTGAAGGGAGGAAAGTGCCTCGGATTCCCCGGTTGATGAGAGGGGAATCGAAGCCAATCCCGACAAAGTTAAGGCAAGTGGTGGAAATGAAGTCTCCTCGAACGTAAAAAAAAGAAGTACAACGCCCGACCGGGATGCTTGGTCGCTCTCCGCCGCTTCTTATCCCGGCCGACAGATAAGAGCTTAAGCTTCTTCAAAGCTCTAAAAAGAAAAGAGTTCACTTGGGATGACGAAGCCGAACAAGCTTTCACCTCTCTCAAAGCGCACCTATCATCACTCCCGAAAGTTGATCTCCCTCACGGGGAAACACTGTTCGTTTACTTTAGTCGTTTGAATACGCGCCGCCGCTGTTTTGGTGGCCGAGAGGGAGGAAAAACAACACCCGGCCTACTTCATAAGCCATGCCTTCCGAGGGGCCGAGGCCAAATATAGCGAGGTCGAGAAAATGGTCTTCGCCTTGGTAATGGCCAAAGGAAACTCAAACCCTATTTTCGTGCCCACCCAATCAAGGTTCTCACAGTCAACCGCTCGTAAAACTCATCGAAAGCAGAATCATTCTAGCCGAATGACCGATCGGGCGGATCGACTAGCGGATTTCGGGTTGGAATATGAACCCGTGAGGGCAATCAAAGCCCGTGCCTTAGCCGACTTCATAACCGAGTGCACGTCAAGGCCCCGGCCGGTCGGCCAGGATGCTTGGGAATTGCAAGTAGACCGGCTCATCCACCAAAACGGGGTGTGGAGCCGGGTGGTTATCAAGCCCCTGGGCCGGGGAGAAGATGGAATACGCCATCAAATTCGAATTCTTAAGCTCAAACAACGAAGCCGAATACGAGGCCCTAATCCTCGGGCCGGAGTTGGGCATCCTAGCCCGGAGCAACCACGATCAATGCTAAATCCGACTCACACTGGTCATGTGGGGCGGATATCAAGCGAGTATGAGGCCAAGGAAGACAACATGAGAATGTATCTCGGCCAAAGCCCAAAGCATCATCAAACAACTATCTCGGCTCAATATCACCCACATACCGCGATCCGAAAATCAACAAGCCGACGCTTAGCCCGAATGGCCGGTTCGGCGAAGGGTCGGCTCCTCGTACAATCATGTGGGAAGTCCTTCGACACCCAAAGATTAATGCCAAGGAACAACTTATGACCGAATCGGACATCCGGATGGATGGAAGAGGTAGTCGGATATTTGAGGGATGGGAAGCTACCCGAGGATCACAAGGAGGCCGACCGGGTCAAGCACCCAGTCCGGATGGTTTCTATGGCATGAGAATCAACTCTACAAAAAGTCCTTCACCCACCCCTTGCTAAAATGTGTCACCCCGAGGAAGGAAACTATATCCTCGTGGAAATCCACCAAGGGGCTTCGGAAGCCATCAAGGGGGAAGAACCATAGCCTGAAAAGCTCTCCGAGCCGGATACTACCGGCCTACTCTAAGAGCGTACGCTCGGGAGCCGGTAAAGAGATGTCCGTCCCGCGCATCCATTCGGATATTCCACGAGCACCAACCACCCCTCGACAACAATTCAAGCAAGCCCCGCTCATTTGATAAGTGGGGCATGGACCTACTCTGACCATTTCCCCAACCTCGAGTCAAAGAAAGTTCCCGATAGTCGCCATCGACTACTTTACCAAATGGACCGAGGCCGAACCACTCTCCTCCATAACAGTATAAACAAGTTCAAGCGTTCATTTGGAGGAACATCATCACCGCATTCGGAGTTCCCGGAGTTCCGATCTCCGACAACGGACGTCAATTCAACAACGGCCCGACCCGGGATTATCTGCGCTCGGCTCGAATATGTACCAAATTCTCCGCAGCCTCAAGGCCGCAAACGAACGGGCAAGCCGAGCTCGGCCAATAAAATAGTTCTCAAAGGAATCAAGAAGTCTCTCGGAGGCCGCCAAAGGAGCATGGGTCGATGACCCGCCCGGAGTCCTCCCGGGTCGGCCGTAACCACCGCCAAGGAAGCAACGGGGCACTCACCTTTCACCCCGGTATACGGGAGTGAGGCGGTCCTACCAAGCAGAGGTCGGCATCCCTTCTCCTCGAATGACCTTCTACGACTTCGAGAAGAATGAGGAAGAAAAACCGATCAACTTAGACTTGCCGCGTAAACAAGGGGCAACGCGCCGCCGAAATCTATCCAAGACAAACAAAGAGTTACTCGGATGTTTAATCGCCGAGCGAGGTCCCGGCCAATCCAACTCCACGATTGGGTCGTTCGAAAGGTCGAGGCCACCGGGCTCTCACACCCGAAAGGAAAGCTAGGACCTAACCGGGATGGCCCATACAAAGTAACGTAAATTATTAAGCCGTGCACATTCCGACTAGAGTCCGCCGAGGGCATCCCCTCGCCCGACCTTGGAATGCACAACCTTAAGAAGTACTATGTGTAAAGTTTGTTACTTGCAATAGGGGCATATATTGTAGTAGCTTACTTGTAGCCTAGGTGGTCGGTATTTTTGTAATCGGCTTCAAATGTAATGAATTGGCACGCCAGCCAAGCATATTCTACACCTCGTCCAAACTAGTACTTGACCAATCATAATGGTTGGCGCCATATCTCCAAGTTATTGTCTTGTCGGATTTTCGAACAAGTCGGGCGGGGTTATGTTAAGACTTAACCAGCCAAAACAATCCGAACGCTTCCCGAAATGATTGGCCGGATTTCGAACTAGTCATCCGAATTATGTGCTTCCCGAAATGATTCGTTGGCCGGATTTCGAACTAGTCGATCGAATTATGTGCTTCCCGAAATGATTCTTGGTCGGATTTTTGAACAAGTCGATCTGAATTAATTTATGACTTAACCAAACCAAAACAAAGTGATGACTCTTCCCGAAATTATGGCCGGTCGGAATTTCAACCAAGCCAATTCCAGATCAATTAAGACCTAACTGCACTGTGTCATTGTCGGTCCGTCGGAAAGAACAATGGTCAGGCCAAGCAAGATTGCAATCAACAAACAAGAAAAATGTAAGCCAAAAAATAAGTATTTTTCATTAAGCGGGTCGAACATTACAAACATATGCCATTACAAAACAACCAAGTACAAGGAAAGCGCATCCTAAGAGCTGGGGGGAGGGGGGGAGATCGGCCATGCTTTCGGCGTTTGGCTCCTGAGTTGTCACCAACCAACTCTTCGCCCCGACCAAGGTGTTATCGGCCGCCTCGGCATCATCCTCGGGGTCATCAACATCGTCGCCCTCGAGGACGTTGACGTCGACCCGATCCTCTTCATCATCATCCTCATCTCGTGCCCCCTTCGGCCTTCGACCGAGCCACGATAGATAGCGGCGTTGTCGGCATCAATTGACTCCCGATAGCCCGACCCGTACTTCGGCCCAAATCGATCGGGGCGGGATGTGGCCAGACCTTTTTCGTCGGCCGAGAGTCTCATCCTCACCCATTTTGTGAGCAAAGACTCCCGACCTCGTTGGCATAGACCCCCGCAGCCTCGGATTTCTCCCACTCAGTGAACCACTGCTCCTCGGTCTTAACCTTGCCCTCCAGCTCAACCAACTTGGCCTCAAGTTCGTTCACCTTCAGCTCCGCCTCGGCTAGTTTGGCGAGGGCGTCATCATTAGCGGCGCTGCCGAGTCCCGGCGAGAGTGAGGCTCGCTCTCTCTTTTACCCACTCTTCCCGCTCCTCGTGAAGCTTTCCCGATCCTTCCGAATGGCAGCCTCCGCATCCTCAAGCTTCGACTTAGCAATCCGCCGGCCCTCCTTGGCCCGATAAACCTCGTCGAAATGTTTTTGGCCTCTCTTTGAGATCGGCCACCTCTTCGGCCAAGCTCACCCTGGCTCGGGGCCACGTTGGCCATCCGAGCGGAGAACCGAAATATAACAAAGTCAAAAGTTAGAAGAAAGAAAGCAAACTCATGCAAAACTTCGACGAGAAGAGAGGCGCACATACATCAAGCCATGAGCGGAATAGCTCATTGGTCTCATTCGGACCATGTGTAGCCTGTATGTATTCACGGTCGGCCGGGGTATAAATGTAGTCCAAGGCCTTAGTCCACCGACCGTCCTTTTCTGCCCTACTCAACCCGGTGAACGGGACGTTCGGTGCCACAACATCCCTCGGACTTCCCCCGAGCCCATCAAATGGGGGAGACATCGGAGTATACCGAGGGGCTCCGAGCCTCGGATTAAAATCCGAGGAATGTAGGGAGAGCGCTCCTCCGTCGCCCGCCGCCGAGGGGCCCTCTCTGACCGATCACCTCCACGCATTTGGCCCTCTTCGCAGCCTTGGCTTTTGCAAGCTCGTCGGCCTTCTCACGCCGGCCTCGCCCGAGCGACCGCCTTCTCGGCCGAGCGACTTTATCCGAGGAGCGCTCCTTCCTCTTCTTCTTCGTTCGGGCTCACGGATCCCCGGCGTAAGGCAAAACAGCTTAGTAAGAATACAAAGAGCAAATAACCTGGGTACTGGGAGTGGAAGCGCAAGCGGCGGAATTCTCACCTTAGGAGGAGCGGGGACTTTCATGGTCTTGGCCGCGATCTCGGCCTTCGCCGAGCCGCCCTCATCGCAGCTCTACGTTCAACTTGTCCGCCATCGCAGGTCGGTTTCGTTAATGTACGCTCGGGCGTGTTCCGGAACAAGGCAAAACGAAAATTAGTCAAAAAGGCAAAAGTCTAGGGAGTCGATCATACCAACCATCTAAGCTAACCCCCGCCGATTACCCTTCGGGAAGGTCGAGCCGAGACCCATCGCCGAAAGGAAATGCTCATCCTTGAACAATCCGCGTCCGGGAAGCCACCGTCCGGTACAAATATTTCGCCCCCGTTCACAATCTGGGACTCCGCCCGCAAATAGCAGCCGCGGCACCCTCCTCATCATCGAGTTCACCCACTCGGCAATTTAGTGGCGATAATGGGCTCTGGCCCGGAGGAGAAACCAGAGGAATACCCCAACCGCCGCCGAAGTAGACAAAGGCGAACTCCCTCCGAAATCCCTTCGTGAAGCTCGGTGAGGTTAAGGACAAGACGGCACCCCTGGCCGGATTTGGAAGCTCCACCAACCCGGACCGTTTGCCGCGCCATGACCTCGACCAGCCTTATAAAGGTGCCTCCATAACTTAAGTGTCGGCCGAACTTGGGTCAGTCACGAGTACCCGAAAGGCGTTGATTCCGCCCCGAGAGCTTGGAGAAACTTCGCGGATCGCCAAGTTATACGCGTTCGCCGGCTCCTTGGCAAAATCGGTCCACGGAAACCCTGAGCCCCCTCTCCATCGATTTATAATAAACGGCAACGCACCCGGGAGGCGGAGATAGTACGGTATGGTGGGCCTCCTGGGTCGGACGAGGTAGTACGGATCCTTTATTTGGAACCTTGTCGCAGCACTCCCGAGGTCCCTCGGGCCGGGATTTTATCACGCCGGGCTCGGGAAAGAAAGTCCCCGGCCCTCCTTTGGATCAAGGTCGGGATACTCCAACCCCGACCCGATGTGGACGCTCCTCCTCGCTCCCTCAGCATATCAACCCTTACTACATCACAAGACAAATACTTGTCTAAGTAACTCCGTGAAGGAGGATAAGCCAATGATACCTCCCAAGGATAGGGAATGACGCCCTCGGCTTCCTCCTCCACCGAAGAAGACCGGACTCGGAGAACAACCGCGTCGGGCACGCCCCGAGGGGTCGGGCGGCTTATTACCGTCGACACCAGTAGTCATTCCCATCCCCCCTCACCTCCTCGGACAATTTATAGGGAGGTGAGGCCGGAGGTGTCGACGACTCCGGACGAACCTCCCATTATTTATGCACAGGGGGGTCGGCCGAGATTATTCAAAGGGAAAGAAAGAAGAAAAAACGCAAAAGAGCAAGAGCGCACGGGCCTGACGAAGAAGCTTCGAGGAGGAACTCGGAGAATCGGGAGAATTTGGGAGATTTTCGAGAGAGAGAGAGTGAGGAAATGAGCAAATGACCCTCAACTTCTCTCCCCTCTCATACATATATAGGAGCACCTTGGGGGACGTGCAACGCAAACCCCCCGCGCCGCCTTAATGGGCCCCTAATAGAGGCCCAACCGGACCTACTCACCCATTCCATGGAAGATCCAAAGAGACTTCAACTAAGACGATCCAAACCCAAAAGAAGTTGAATCGTCAAAATCCACGAAGGCTCCCCTCCACCTCCACCCTATCACAAGGGTCCCAACATCCCAAGTATCGTGGGTGGCCATGTGGCATCCTTGGCCGGATGACACCGGCCGGGCAAAATAAGCGCAACACCAACAATGGAGCACGAAGCCCACTCTGACCCTCTCGGGGCTCATTAGCCCCCCGTCCGAGTGGCTCAAGACCCTACTCGGCCAACGGGAGCCCTCCTCATTTGCCGACCGCTTCTATACTTGGTCAAATATGGCCAAGTATCGCCTAGCACCCATTCGGACCCGACTTGGGGCTCATTAGCCCCTCATCCGAATGGCTCAACACCCCATTCGGCCAACGTAAGCTCTCCTCATTTGCCGACCGCTTCTATACTTGGTCAAATATGGCCAAGTATCGCCTGAAGACCCATTCGGACCAACTTGGGGCTCATTAGCCCCTCATCCGAATGGCTCAACACCCCATTCGGCCAACAGGAGCCCTCCTCATTTGCCGACCGCTTCTATACTTGGTCAAATATGGCCAAGTATCGCCGAAGACCCATTCGGACCGACTTGGGGCTCATTAGCCCCTCATCCGAATGGCTCAACACCCCATTCGGCCAACAGAGCCCTCCTCATTTGCCGATCGCTTCTATACTTGGTCAAATATGGCCAAGTATCGCCCAAGACCCATTCGGACCCACTTGGGGCTCATTAGCCCCTCATCCGAATGGCTCAACACCCCATTCGGCCAACAGAGCTCTCCTCATTTGCCGCGACCGCTTCTATACTTGGTCAAATATGGCCAAGTATCGGCCAAGCACCCATTCGGACCACTTGGGGCTCATTAGCCCCTCATCCGAATGGCTCAACACCCCGCCGGCCAACAGGAGCCCTCCTCATTTGCCGATCGCTTCTATACTTGGTCAAATATGGCCAAGTATCGCCAAGCACCCATTCGGACCAACTTGGGGCTCATTAGCCCCTCATCCGAATGGCTCAACACCCCATTCGCCAACAGAGCCCTCCTCATTTGCCGACCGCTTCTATACTTGGTCAAATATGGCCAAGTATCGCCCAAGACCCATTCGGACCCGACTTGGGGCTCATTAGCCCCTCATCCGAATGGCTCAACACCCCATTCGGCCAACAGAGCCCTCCTCATTTGCCGACCGCTTCTATACTTGGTCAAATATGGCCAAGTATCGCCCAAGACCCATTCGGACCACTTGGGGCTCATTAGCCCTCATCCGAATGGCTCAACACCCCATTCGGCCAACAGAGCTCTCCTCATTTACCGAATCGCTCCTATACTTGGTCAAATATGGCCAAGTATCGCCAAGACCCACTCTGACCAACTTCGGGCTCATTAGCCCCTCATCCGAGTGGCGCTATACCCTACTCGGCCAAACAGAGCTCCCCTCCTTTCGCCGAGTCGCTTCTATACTTGGTCAAATACGGCCAAGTATCGCCTGAAGACCCACTCGGACCCGCTTGGGGCTCATTAGCCCCTCATCCGAGCTCGGCACTCTCCATACACCAAGGAGTGACCCCGGCCGGCCACTCCCCATCTAGCAGAGGATGACCGGGCCCGGCACTCTCCCTTCACTAGGGAGTGACCCGGTCGGCCACCCTTCATGTAGCGTGTGGAGACCGGGTCGGCACTCTCCCTTCGCCGGGGAGTGACCCGGCTCGGCCACTCTCCATCTAGCACGAGGAGACCGGGCTCGGCATTATCCCTTCACCGTGGAGTGACCCGGCCGGGCCACTCCTCATCTAGCAAGGGACGACCGGCCAGGCATTCTTCCTTCACTCAGAAGTGACCCTGGCTCGGCCACTCTTCATCTAGCATGAGGAGACCGGGTCCGCATTATCCCTTCACCAGTGGAATGACCCGGCTCGGCCACTCCCCATCTAGCAAGGGACGACCGGGCCGGCGCTCTTCCTTCACTCAGAAGTGACCCTGGCCGGCCACTCTTCATGTAGCGTGCGGAGACCGGGCCCCGCACTCTCTCTTCGCCATGGAGTGACCCGGGTCGGCCACTTTTCACATAGAATGAGGAGACCGGGCCGGCATGCTCCCTTCACTGTGGAGCGACCCGGCTCGGCCACTCCTCGTCTGGGATAGGGATGACCGAGCTCGGCACTCCCTCTTCACCTGTGGAATGACCCCGGCTCGGCCACTCGTCATTGGCGAGGAGATGACCGGGCCCGCACTCTCCCCGCCACTGGGGAGTGACCCGGTCGGCCTCGCCTCATTCACCAAGAGGACCGGGCTCGGCACTCGTCATTCAACCGGATGGGAACCCGGCCGCATTCCCCCTTTTTCCAGTCGAAACAAGACGGCCGTGTATTCCGCCACGACATGGCATCCCACCGCCGGCTCCCGTGATCCCCCATCTATGGCGTGGGGCTAATTGCTTGGGCTCAATTGATCGGCGGCCCAATAAAGAGCCCGGAAGCCTCCTAGAGCATGGGCGGGTGGCAAGCAATGGGTCCCACTTGTAAAGGCCGACCTAATCACCAAAGATTGGGGAGATCCCTAAAAGGATGAAATGACCATTCTTGGGAAAAGGCAAAGATGCCCATTGCTACCAAAAAGGCCCATCTCGAATAATGTTTCCCGTCCTGGGAAATCCCCAACACTATAAAAACCAACTGTCTCATCAATGAACAGGTATTAAATCCTCACCTAACAAACTAGAGCATCTCTCTCTAGACTTTACTTCTCTCTCTACCTCAATCACATCTGACTTGAGCGTCGGAGGGGCGATCCCGGAAACACCCCCGGGGTAGTCTAACCTTGTTTTGCAGGATTCAGGCGTACGGACATCGAAGCTCAGGCAAAAGCTCTTGGGGCCCACATCAAATCTCACAACATATTACAATCCTTAATTTCTTAGCGTAAACAAGGAAAGAAACCGTAAAACCAAACGCATCGAACGAAAAGAGAGCACCCAAGGTGCCCCATGAATGAAAATTCGAGAGATGTGATCAGTGACGACAATGACGATCTCACAGTGGTCAAAGGTTTGACCGAAGTCCGCTTTTTCGAAATGGCGGAGAAATTCACGAGATTATGGTGATTGAGGATGCGGTGGTTTTCGTGGAATTCGGAGTTTGATGTCGACAATTCGCTGCGCGAGCATGGAATTCGACGCTGAAGTGAAGATACCGTCGACTGAAAGTTTAACACCATTGTCGGCAGAAGGTCAGCAGAGAGAGAAATGTTGGAGGATGGAACAACAGACTAGCAAATATCTATGAACAGTAGATTTGCGTGAAGTGAAGAAGGGGAGGCAAAGTATCTTGAATAGGACTATAGGAGTGAAGGTGAGATAGATTTAGGTTTTGGTGAAAATGATTAAGTTTTTGTAAAATATGATACAAAGTCAACAAAAATGGTATCATTGATCTTATAAGCAATACATAAAGAATTGAAAAATAATATTGAGAATAAGGGAAAATGATACAAGTTTGTTGAGAAAATGACATAACAATGAGTGATAATGATATCAATTATCTTATAAATATATCAATTATCTTATAAATGATATCAATTTGTGAAATAATGATATGATATGTCACGAGTTGACAAATAATAATAAAATAAGGGAAAATGATACAAGTTTGCTGAAAAATAACATAAAAATGAGTAGAAAATACACCGAAATGAGTAATAATGATACAGTACATAAGCTAAGCCGACAACTAATAATGAAATACTGGAAAACGCATACGAAACAACTCCAAAATGACATGAGTTTGCTTAAAAATGTCATGTAAGTAAAGTAATAACCCATACTGAAAGAATTTTATAAATGACATTGAAACTAATTTATAAATAATGCATACGAGACAACCCCCAAAATGATACTTCCTCCGTTCCAAAAATAAGCTGAAAGTATTTAAATACGCCAACAATGACATTTATGAGATATCGTTACCCAATAAAGCTTATGATGTAACCCAGGAGGCCAAGACGCGCTTTTTTTTTTTTACATACTAAACAATATCTAACGTCCTAGCCTTTTTTTTTCACTTCTACTTTTTGTTAAAAAAATTGTTAGATTATTTTTATCTGAAGATGTATTGATACCATCCACTGAGCAGAAAATCCAAGTCCTCCCCTCAGAATACCAAGCATTTGATGTTTGTTAAATGTGGTCTAATCACCAACTAGCTCACACAAGGGGTACCTCTCTTTAGTCTTTTATCTATCTTCCCAAACCCAGGCTTGCTTTTTGATAACGTTATCCCTCTACTGCAAGAGAGCCAATCTTCATAGCAAATCATTCGGCTTAAACGGAAATGTCATTGCCTCATACGTAAGTGAAAAGTCCCTTTCTTTATTTGCTGAAACATTTCATTATTACTACTACTGTGAATCTTGAGCTTCCTGCTTTTCTGAATTTGAAGTCCCATAATTTCTAGGATAAACATTGTTTAATTACCTAACTTTCTAGCTACTAATGATTTTGTAGCTTAAAGATATGGTCTTGTTTGAGCATTATGTATTTCTCTAGAATTTGAGCAATGGAACTACTACCAATTACCATGTTTTTTATTTCACCCTTTTACTTGAACATTATTGGAAAAAAAGAATGGTAATTCAGTATGAAGAAATGGTAGTAGTATAGAAAAACAATGGGTATGGGGAGCGTGAATGGAGAAGCTTGAACCTTTTCTTGACCTTTGTGTGAGATTTGTAAATCTCTAAGAGGGTTTTTA
The DNA here is from genome assembly GCA_947648045.1 of Beta corolliflora. Classification (NCBI taxonomy): domain Eukaryota; kingdom Viridiplantae; phylum Streptophyta; class Magnoliopsida; order Caryophyllales; family Amaranthaceae; genus Beta; species Beta corolliflora. The sequence goes on from CANSZD010001063.1 coordinate 324,159, forward strand.
TTTCTCCCAACAGATTTAATTGAACAATATAGCATAGCCACTCTATTACTTCTTTCAAACCCCTAAAAATGGCACACATTTCTTTTTGTAGCGAATAGGCAACTCAACTTTCTATTGCTTTGTCTAAACTGGAATTTTATGAACTAAAATGCATACTATTATGCTCTTTTTGGTAAGATTTTCCTTACAAAATTACACACAATAGCATTACCATTACAGTCATTTTACTCATTTATAATGTTTGCCAAATGGGTCCAAATGTAGTGGATATGAAGTTTTGCATATGGTGGAAGCAATCATATATCGCTCTCATTGATAACAGATATAGAGTACATGGTTATTGTGAAAAGTTTGAGAAAATTGCTCCTGACAACAATTTTCTATGTCCACCAGGGCACTCTTAGTTCAACCACAACCTCTTCATAGCTCTACCTGTTTTCAGTTGTGGCCATTTCTTCATACTCCAACGGAATATTCCGATCATCAATTGATTTTGAGGAAATTTTGTTGCCTTACCACACTCCAAAAGTGCTCATATATGCCACTGGGAGTCTCGAGTTCAATCAGCCGGCTACATCCTCTCAGAGCAGTTTTTGCTGAGGCATGTCAGTCCTCTGGTGTGCATTTGGAATCGGGTAGTCATCCAAGCTCACATTGCAACGAGGCTAGGGGTGAAGTTGGAGGAGTCTCTTGCCATGATTCCGAACACTTAGTGACATGTAGCATGGAAGAACTCAGAGAAATTCAAAGGAGGCAGAGAATAGGTCTAGCAAACAAAGGCAAAGTTCCCTGGAACAAAGGCAGGAAGCACAGCCCTGGTACATGCTGCTTACCGTTTGGAATTGACCTCCATGAGGTGTGTTCTTTGCTAATTTTTGTGACATTGGTGCAGAGACTTGTGCGCGGATTAAAGAGAGAACTCTTGAAGCCTTGAGAGACCCCAAGGTGAAGTGAAGTAAGAATCATTCATTTTCTTTTCAATACCCTGTCTGTTCTGTTTCTGTTCTGTGTGGCTGAGACAGTTAACCATAGAATATGACTATGATACTGCTTGCTACACTCTGGATGAAAACTTGCATTGCCCTTTCTGCTAATTTCCCAGTGTAATCTTCATAGGCTAACTTTTCTGTTGGTCTTGTGTGCTGATCCTCATCTCATGCTTTCTTTTGTCATTGTCTCATTGGTATTGCTGTATAGTGGAGAGATTGTAACTTATCCCTTCACTTTCCTGCTTTCAGGTGAGAAAGAAGATGTCAGAATCTCCACGAATGCACAGGTTACTTTCTCTTTTTCCTTGGAACAATTTAAGATTGATAAAGATGATTAGGGATTCTTAAGGGTCTTCACGCTTCATGACAAGCATCTGGTTACATTTCAAAATTCTTTTGTTTTTTATGGCTACGAGGCTCCTCTATTAGTCCTGCTATAAGTATATGAGTTTCTTTCCAGGCAACTCCCGTAGGCAGTGAGGTGAGGGAGAGAATTTTCATATTCGCATGACTGTTCTTTTTTGAATCGTCTTGCTCACTGAGGTTGTTCAAAAAAAATTATAGGTCAAATGGATTTTTTTATCAAAAAAATAAGAAAGGAGTAAACCTCTTTCAGAATTCAGGTTGTTGTGGCCTAAGTTTGTATTGACCAGTTTGTCACAGTGTTCTCTAAGCACATGAATAATTTACATTGAGTTACCTTCAGCTAGTTGCCAACAGATTTGAATAATAATATCTAAATCTTCCAGGTTTCAAGGACTTTGTTTTGCCTCGTAAAGCCTGAATAGGATAAACTAGGGCACTGTCCTCTTCAACCAAGCAGGTTATGCACCACAGTAGGATTTGCTTAATGGTGCATAGGAGCTTCACCTTAAGTTGTATAACCCCCCTTAATAGATTACTTGTTGTGCCTCTGAAACTGTAACCTCCAATACACATCTGCTTTCTGAAAGTGGTGATCAAGATTGATTTTGATGTAGTCATAGAATGGTGAGTTTTAGCAAATATCTACTGTATTGCTTAGGAAAATTGGCTTAGGATATCACATCCTATTCATATCGTCCCCATTGCCTTTATCCATCTTTTCCATTGGGTGACATATGAGAAAACAGTTCACCATTGCTCCGTTTTGATTGAGGATCAATCACATCTACAAAATATTATGGGAAATTTACCGTAGAAGTTCAAGTTTGAAGTCTTTTGATGATGGATTATGGATCTTGTGACCGAGGCTTCATTCATCCTATAGTAGTTATAGAAAAAGATTGACACTTAGCTTAATATTTGAATATTTTGAGCTGATACAAAAGTCGTGCCAAGGAAATTCCAAAAATGATGGAGTGTTATGTATACAATAATAATACAAAGAGGTTAAATGCACTCATGACGTCTAATCAATATATGTCTCCTAATAAGATAGCACATAGGCTAATTCCTATTTTTCTAAAAAACATAGCTAAACAATATGGTTAAGAGGAAATCAATCTTATCCTTCTGTATGAAAAAATAAAACTAGTGGACAAACAAATTAACTAATATCTAGATTGTTAATTAGTTTCCTTAAACTATATTTTAGGAAATTCTCATTTTCATATGTACATATGAACTACTGAGGCCATTCCTTGGTGGGAATTAGTACTTGCTGATTGTTTATCTGGGCCAAGCTACAAAGTATGAACGTTACAAGGCGTATAGCATAAGGGATTATAATTATATTATTAAACAATTTAAATGATACAGTTGTTATCTAGAAGTCAACTGTCTTTTAGGATTTCTAAAGGAATGTTATGGACACAAAGTGATCTATAGGATCAGTTTATACATTTATACACAATCTCTATTCTAGTAAACTAAACTCACCTCAAAGCCCTTCCCCTCGACCTATTGAAGTTGCCTAACGACTTTATAGGATATAAGAACATTCCTTTATGCTAAGATGTATTGTTCGTGTGTCTTCTTATTCACTTATTTAAGATCACATTCTGCCTCTAAGTCACTAGTGTAGGCATCTTACTCTCTAGCTAAGGGGTATGGATCCCATAATTTTGTCAACAAATATTGATTGTAACTATGTTTCACAATTTTCCTTTGAATAACGAACTCTGGTGCTGTTGATGTCATATTCAACATTTTCTAGGGATTTTTGAGAGTCAGTAGTTTGACTTTGATACTAAACATATCTTTTGTTTACAGTAGAAAACATTGTTTGTGTTGAGATTCATTTCATGAGAAATGTACCCACTCAAAATTCAGCATCTTGACTTACTTCTTGTTCAAGACCCAGGAATCACTAGCTTCCATTTTCCTATCAATGTTTTATCTAAATGCAAGTGACTGTAAAGGAAACCTTTGTTTACTTGGTTTTTTTCAGTCCTAGACCCCTTCTGTTAGTTTGAAAAGATTTCAACCCAGGAAACCATCAAGTCTTTGTTACTGTTGTATCCATATCAAGGTTTGAGGAATTGCAATGTGTATGATGGTGTTAATTTTGTAGGAAAATATAGATGCATAAAGCAGAATTTCAGGAAACAATTTCCTAACATCTATCATATGATCGCATGCATAATGAATAATATGAATCAGATTACAAGGTTAGGAATAATAACGGTGTAGCATGGATTCCATAAGTATGCTAGTATTTGAGATCAAGAAGCTCCATTTGTTGCTCCTCTACTTGGTCCACAAGCACCAATTGGATACCCAAGTCTGCTAGAACAGAAGAGATGAAACAGATTCACTCTCTTGCTATGATGGGTAATAGGCGCCGGTTTTAGAGGAGTAGTTTGAGTTTTCTTTCTCTCTTTTTGCGTGACAAAGATACTGATTAACCTTAATCCCCTAAACCCTAATATTATAACTTTATAATAGGAGAGTCCAAGTTTCATTAAGAGAGAACAAAATCCTCCCTTTTCCACCTTAGTAGCTGGTCACCCTAGGCCCCTTATGTTGTGGGCCTATTTTCCTTTTCCAATTGATTGCTTATTTTGTGTGACCTGATAGGAATTAAGTTAAATTAGTTATAGGCCCAATCTTTCCCACTATCATAATTATTCTCTAGCAAATAATTATGAATTACTAAAATAACATAATAATTATCTCCATAATATTTCCTATATATATTTAGTAATTGCGGATTGCCGGAAATGTCTTTGGACACAATTCCTTCAAATTTGTGGTTATATTAGATGAGTATTTCTCTGCCTATTGTTTGTTTTCCATGCATTCTTGCTGCCATTCACTTTAGGAGTGAGATCCTTGAACTTGTTGGCACTGGTTTTGCCATTACATCTAGGACATGGAATATATTCTTGTAGTTTTTGCTTATGGGGGATATTAAATTGTGCAGTGATAGTTTGTCCAGTGCTATTCTTTGCTCCCTCTCACTAGTTACCTAGATTATTCATGTCGAGTGTAATTCTTAGTTCTTTAGAGTCACTGGAAGTTCTGCTAAATAGTAGGCTATCATCAGCAAAAAAAAAAAGAGGGATTTGATTAAGGGCATTTTAGAGCTGATTTCGACTTCAATCTCTGAAGAGCGCTTCTCTTTAATCTTATCCGAGAAAACTTGTATACAAAATAAGAACAGATAAGAGAATAAGGGGTCTCTCTGTTGCGGCATGTATTAAGGGTTCATTGCTATAAATTTACATACACAAGTGCTGTGGCTGGAAAAGTATGTGTTGAGTATCTCACCCTCACCACAACAAAGGTGCAGCTGCAGTCCAATCTTTCTATTCTCATAAGGCTGTTATGTTTGTAATAACAGCTTGCTATGTTAGCAAACCAATACCGGGGTACTTCTCCTCTCTTATTACCTTCTTTTTGCACCTTGAAGCTCTAGTCTATAAATAGCTTAGATAGGCAGAGATTTAGTTCTGATTTAGAAAATATCTTACATTTCAATAGTGATGTAATACTTCCCTAAATTCTTCCTTGTTTCTCTTTCTAGAATTGTGAGTATGAATCCCTTCTTGTCAAAGATGAATAAGAGAACCTTCATTTCAACTTTCTATTTCTTATATTCAATAATTTCACAGTATGACTTTTAGTGTAGCTTCTCACCAAGGATCTTATGGATAGTGCTGTGTTCTTGGTGTCAATGTATGCATGCGTTGGAAACCTTTTTGGATACTTTTTGATGTAGAGCATAGTTAGTTATTAGTGTTATGTTTTAAATTGTTACTCCATGATGGAAGCGCATAATTTTTTGGTTAGCTTTTATTTTTAGTAGTAATTTTTTTTCCATATTATGAAAAATCAATCAACAGAAGAAGCTTGACTATACTGCCTGTGTTATTTTAAACCCTCAGCCCTTATAACCAGCACTTGAGAGCTGGGATTTAGTATTATATTCCTGTTCGTTCTTCATTGAATTGTACTGAGTGCAACTAACATCAGCGCTTGTAGCCAGCACTTGAAAGCTGGAAAGTCGATAGGATATACATCTTCCATTGTTTATTTCGGTGTATTAAATCTTTCAATCCAGGACATAACTACTTCAAGAGATTCTCCCCAGTCTCTTCCCCCCCCTTCAAAAAAACCAAAAAGTAACACTAATTCAAGAAATTCTGCATTGACGTTGATTGTTTTAAATGCATCATTACTTCATGGTAGTTATAGGCCTAGCATAGTTCAGTAAAACCCTTTTTACTCCTACCCTCTACAGAGGTCCACATATTGGGACTTGGTTGTGGGCTATGTTGGATGATGGTAAAATCATAAAGAATTTCCGTAAATCTTCTCTCCTAGCAAATCCATAGAATTTCTTCAACTTGCACTTGTATCGAAGTGTTCATAGTTCTCCTTCGAGCGCTACCCTGGCTGAAATTTTCTGGAATTTGCAACTATCTAATTACTAATTCAGAAGTGTATTTCATCTTCCATGCAGTGAACAGTCTAAGAGGAAAATTGGTTCTTCCCTGAAAAAACTATGGGCAGAGCGGTTGAAAAGAAAACGCTCAAAAGAAATTTTCTATTCCTCATGGGCTGAAAGCATTGCAGAGGCTGCTAGAATGGGAGGGATTGATGAAGAACAATTCGACTGGGATAGTTATGACCGTATGAAAGTTGAAATAGCTTTCCAACGACTTCAATGGGATGAGGAAAAGGCCAAGAAAAAGGAAAGCAATAGGATTCAAGCAGAAAGGAAGGTACGGAAAAAAGTACAGAACCTGGCAAAAAAGAAAGTGGAGCATAAACAGAATGCTAAACTAAGGGCCAAAAAGAGAGAGATAATGAGTTGCAAAACAAGAAAGAAGAAGGAAGGACTAGCTGCTTCAAGAGAATTAAATATCACAGACAAATTGGCAAAGGTAAAATGGCTGTGCTTACATTTTGTTTGTGGACTCTGTACATGGACAGTTGCAAATGGCTGATGTTTCATCATGTTGTCATTCTGAAGCCTTGCATGATATTCACCCTTTAGGGTGATTTTTGTTTTAATCTGATTCAAATGCATAAAAAAGGAGACGCTTGAAAAAGATATTGGAACTTTGCGAAACTAATACAAAACTAACAAAAGGTGGTTACGATTTAACCAACATTGTGACTGATTTCACATTAGGATTAGTAGTTGCTTGCCTACTGGAGTCTTCTGATGCTGCATTTCTCTTATCTTAGATTCTTGAAAAGAAACCAATAGATGGACCCTCGAGTGCTGGGGCAATGATATATCTTCAATCAGCACTGGAAAAATTTGACATTGAATCTATAAAAGCAGAACAGAAGCGTAACACAGTTTCGCTGGCAGACCAAATTCAGGCTGCTAAGAGCAGAAGAATGCAGATTGTCAGTGGCAGGTCTACAATGAGTCCATGAGTATAAACCTGTGGCTTTCAGTTGAAGCTAATCAGCATAACTTGTGCTCAGAAAGGTGAATCCCCTTGCTTCTTTCTCATATCCTGAAGTTGGTTTAGTGGTGCTTGCACAAGATAGAAAGGCAAGAACTTCGGACGAGGAAACTTTAAACTGCATTAATCCACCTTTTATGTTTCAGTTTTGTCAGTGCCTCATGTCTTCCGCTTCCAAACGTGTTGCTACATGCCTTGATTTAGCGTGTTTCAGGCATGAAGAATTTGCCAGAAAATTGTTAACAGACGGAGCTGCGAGGTTTAATGAGGTTGCTATTCACATCATGAATAGGGCGAGTAATTTAGAGCATGTTATATTATAGATAGGGCTACTACTATTTTACATGTAGTCAGCCATGGGATATGGAACTAAATTCTTAATATTTTTTTAGTACAGAATTATTAAAGAAAAGAGAAATGTTTCAGAGTCTTGTATAAGTGTTCATGTGACATTGTGATGCTTATTTCGCTTGAGAAAATCTATAGAAGTAAATCAAAGGTGTCTTTTTTTAATAATGAAATATGGATAAATTGATGACTCGTTAAATCTCTGTGGATATGTGTGGGTTCTTGTTTAGCAGCTTTTATCACTAAAAATTTTCAATTTTGCTACAAATCCAATTGTGGTTGTCACTTATCTTTAGTTTGTCATGGCCCTAAAATTTTCTTTTCATCAGTGCGTTGAAGGGTGAAAGCGGTCTCACTTATTACTTATTAGTACTGCTATATATAGAGGATCCCATGGATTTGAATTACCTTATGAGTGAAGTCCAATACGAACTTTCTCAGTTATCATCTTTCTAGAATTAGAGGTTGCAACCTGACACAAAATTAGCAAGTCCGGGATAGAGATTTTAACCCTTTAATAAAGCCGGTTGATCCCATATTACTCATTTATTAAATGGATTGGTTTAGGGGGTACTTCAAAAAGCCTCAACTCGACAGGGTAAGTCATTAAAATTGCTAGTGCATTTAAAATACTTCATTTGTTTTTTCGGATTCACTTATTTGACATTTAAAAGCACTATTCATCAATCAACTTTTGATAAGTTTTTCTCATCATTAAGAAAAAACATAGTTAGGTAGAATCTAGTTAAATTCGCCTTAATGCGAGGATTCAAAATATTAATTTTTTTTTTTTATAATTTAACTTATATGCAAAATAACGCTATTGCCAATGCACTTCTTCGACCCTTAATATCTTTCATTACATATTAGTAAAAATCATAACAATTGAATATTAATAAACTACTCATTGAGACGAATCAAACAAGACCCCACATGACTATATTTTTTCTTGTCTATTGAAAAGTATTTAGAAGATTATCCCTAACTGTGAATAGTGTCAAATTCTAAGTGAGAAAGATAAAAAATACAGAGGGAGTATGTTGGAGTACGTGACAACGCAAATCTTTGCCGTAACAAAAAAAACATAAGAAGTATTATTGATGTGACTTGTAATGGTTAAAAAAATTTCTTAACTATGTATATAATGTTGTGAGAAATATATAGAGAGAGAAGCTACTGGTAGAAATATATCAGAAGAGTGTATTGTATCTGAATTGAGCGAACTCACTTATTACATTGACGGTATTTATAGGCAAAACTTTCACTGTGTATATGCTTAACAGTGGAATTCACAATTCCACTGTTATCTCAACACTCCCCCTTGAATGTCCACCGATAACTCATAATAGACGTTGTCTCATTAAGAACCTTGTTAGGAAAAACCCTGTGGGAAAAATCCATAACTAGGGAATAGAGTACAACTATTATGTATCCTTATATGCTTAAAATTAACTGCGCTCATAAAAAACCTTGTCAGGAAAAACCTGGTGGGATAAAAACCTCGATCGAAGGGAAAAAGAGTGCGGCGCATATAATACTCCCCCGAATCTAGCATATATCACGAAGATGACGCATTCCAATTTTTTCGGACTAATTCTTCAAATTTCTTCGCGGAAGGGATTTGGTGAATAAATCTGCAAGATTCTCACATGATTGGATTTGTTGGATGTTTATCGTCCCCTTCTTTTTGGAGGTTATGAATGAAGAAGAGCTTTGGTGATAAATGTTTAGTTACTTGTCTCCTTTGATGTACCCTTCGCTTACTTGGGTGATACATGTAGTATTGTCTTCGTAGATGGTAGTTGGATTTGTTGTTATTGTTTCCAATCCACATTGTTCTTGGATATTCTTGATCATTGACCTTAGCCATACACATTCCCTTCCAGCTTCATAAAGAGCAATTAGTTCCGAATGATTTGATGATGTGGCCGTCAAAGTCTGCTTCGTGAATTTCCAAGATATTGCAGTACCTCCATAAGTGAATAGATACCCGGATTGAGACTTAGCCTTTTGTGGATCTGATAGGTACCCAACATCTGCATATCCAATGAGTGACCATTTGGTTTCAATTGGTAGAATAATCCAAGATCTTGTGTTCCTCGAAGATAACGTAATAAGTGTCTGACTCCATTCCAATGTCTCTTTGTTGGTGCATTGTTATATCTAGTTAACAAGTTTACTGAAAAAGCTATGGCAGGTCAAGTATTGTTAGCCAAGTACATTAAGGCACCAATCACACTTAAATATGGTACTTCAGGATCAAGAATTTCTTCGTTTTCTTCTCGTGGTCTGAATGGATCATCTTTCACATTCAGGGAACGCACTATCATTGGAGAACTTATTGGGTGGGCTTTGTCCATGAAAAAACGTTTCAGAATTTAGTCTGTATAGTTTGATTGATGGACAAAAATCTCATTTCTCAAATGTTCCATTTGCAAGCCAAGGCAAAATTTTTGTCCTCCCGAGATCTTTCATTAAGTACTTTGTAGTCACTTCGAGTTCTCTAAGAGTTCCAATAATATTCAAATCATCGACATATACAGCAATGATGGCGAATCCTGATTTAGATCGCTTAATGAAAACACATGGACTGATTTGATTATTTTTGAATCCTTCTTTCAATAGGTATTCACTAAGACGATTATACCACATTCTTCCAGATTGTTTTAACCCATTGAGTGACCTTTCCAATTTTATTGAAAACATCTCTTTGGGCATGTGATTTTCTGGTAGTTTTAGTCCATTAGGGACTTTCATATAAATATCTGTGTCAAGTGACCCATATAAGTATGCAGTCACTACATCCATTAACCTCATTTGCAATCCTTTCGAAACTGATAAGCTTACCAGAATTCTTAGTGTAGTTGCATCAACTACTGGAGAATATGTCTCATCATAATCAATCCCTGGTATTTGCGAGAAGCCTTGGGCTACTAGCCTTGCCTTATATCTAATAACTTTATTTTTCTCATTTCGTTTTCTCACGAATACCCATTTGTACCCAACTGGTTTTACACCTTTTGGTATTTGGGTTATTTGTCCAAATACCTGACGTTTTTCAAGTGATTTCAATTCTGCTTGAATTACTTCTTTCCATCTTGGCCAATCTTTTCTGCGGCGACATTCATCTACTGTATTTGGTTCTATATCATTTTCATCGTATGTCATTTCAACCGCTATGGAGTAAGCAAAGATTTCATTCAAGACAACATCTTTTCGATTCCATTGTTTCTTTGTAGAAAAATAATTAATTGAAGTTTCATTGTTGTCTATGCTTTCATGTTCCTTTTCTTCTGGAACATGATTATCTTCATTTTTGTTTTCATCATGAATTTCATCATGCTCCGTTGGAGGATTTATATTAATTTCGTTCGTTGTTTCACCTTGCTTTTTCATTTTTCTCGGTTTTGAGTCTTTAGAACCGGGTGGTCTACCACGTTTTCGACGTGCTATTGACTCATTTTCAATGGCCCTATTGTCACTAGGAATTTCAATTTGTGCCGGGGCATTCTCAGCAGGTACATGTGACTTTGTCACTTTCTTAGTATCTGTGAATGCATCTGGCAATTGGTTTGCAATACTTTGCAAATGAACAATTTTCTTGACTTCTTGTTCACATGAATTTGTTCTCGGGTCCAGAAACGACATTTGCGATGCGTTCCATGTAATTTCTGTGTTTATATTTTGTGGGTCCACTTTCTCTCCCCCCTAAGGATGGGAATATTGACTCATTAAAATGACAGTCAGCAAATCGAGCCGTAAATAAATCACCAGTTATTGGCTCTAAATATTTGATAATTGATGGAGATTCAAATCCAACATATATTCTCATCCTTCTTTGTGGACCTATTTTAGTACGTTGGGGCGGAGCAATAGGTACATGTACAGCGCACCCAAAAATTTTCAAATGTGAGACATTCGGTTCTCGACCTGATACTAATTGTAACGGTGAGAATTTGTGATAGGCTGTCGGCCTTAATCTTATCAATGCTGCTGCATGTAATATAGCATGACCCCAAGTAGAAGAGGACAATTTTGATCTCATTATTAATGGTCTTGCAATTAATTGTAGTCTCTTGATTAATGATTCAGCAAGACCATTTTGTGTATGTACATGAGGTACATGGTGCTCTACAACAATCCCAATAGACATGCAATAGTCATTAAAAGTTTGGGATGTAAATTCCCCAGCATTGTCTAGTCTTATTCTCTTTATTGTATGATCTGGGAATTGAGTTCTTAATCGAATTATTTGAGCCAGAAGTTTTGCAAATGCAACATTTCTGCTTGACAAAAGGCTCACATGTGATCATCGAGTAGAGGCATCAATTAATACCATGAAATAGCGGAATGGTCCGCATGCAGGGTGAATAGGCCCACAAATATCTCCTTGTATTCTTTCTAAAAACGTTGGAGATTCAGTGGCAATCTTATTTATAGATGGTCTGATTATCAATTTGCCAAGTGAGCATGCAGAGCATGATAATTCATTTGACCGAGGAATTTTGACATTCTTTATAGAGTGTCCAATTGAATTTTCAATGATTCTATGCATCATTCCTGTGCCAGGATGGCCAAATCGGTCATGCCATAGAGTAAATGATTTTCTGCTATCTAACTTCTGGTTAGATATCATATTAATTTCAATCGGACGTATATCTATGCGATATAGTCTCGAGGAAATTGTTGGCAACTTTTCATAGATGTATTTCTTGCCGCACTTGTCTGCCGTGAGGCATATGAATTCTTCTTTGTTCACTGTCATCGTTTCCAAATGGTAACCATTCTGATGTACATCTTTGAACCTTAAGAGGTTTCTTCGAGATTTACTCGAATATAATGCGTCATTGATTATCAATTTTGTCCCATTTGGAAATATAATGTAGGCTTTCCTAGAACCTTCAATTAACTTGGTTGTCCCAGAGATTGTGCTAACATTTGCTTGACATATTGTAAGTTTTGAAAAATACTCTTTATTTTTCAATATAGTGTGTGTTGTCCCAGTATCGAGAAGACATTGTTCTTTGGTTCCAACTTCTGGTGAATTCATATCTTCATAAATAATAAATATAATGATCAGTATAAGAAAAATACATATTTTATTAATGATCAAGGAGGGAATACATGAAAATGAATATTGAAGCAATTAAAATAAACTAAGCATATTAATGCATTGTTATCTAAACAAAGTTGTTTTCTGCTTCACCATCATCCATAAAAAAAATCTGAAACATCAAGGATGGGCATGGATGTAGTAGTTTCATTAACAAAGTTTACTTCATCATTTTTCCCTTTGTTCTTTATTGAAGACTGATACAGGTCTACCAAATGTTTGACAGTACAACATGTGCGACCCCAATGCCCAGTCATGCCACATCTGTGGCAAGTGTCATTTCCTTTATAGGACGTCTGCCTCTGATTTTCAGATGATTGTCCCCAATTTTTATCAGAATTTTTAAAATTATTATTTCTTGGGGAAAATCGGCCTCTGCCACGTCCACGCCCTCGACCACGGTAATTACCACGTCCTCTCCCACGACCGTTGTAATTACCGCATCCACCCCTATGTATAGCATTTGATCTAGTGGATCAGAGCTCTTTATTGCATTTATCTCATGGGTGGTTGAAGACTCTGTAGGTCTAAGATTATGATTTTTCAGCAGAAGATCATTATTTTGTTCAGCCACAAGTAGTACTGAGATTAGCTCAGAGTACTTTTTGAAAGCTCTGAACCTGTATTGTTCTGCCAATATTATATTAGTGGCGTGGAAAGTGGAGAGCGTTTTATTTATCATTTGCTCTTCTGTGATGGGATGATCACAATATCTCAACAATGATACAATTCTAAACAATGTTGAATTGTAATTATCGATCGTTTTTAAAATCCCGGAACCTTAGATTGGTCCAGTCATAATGTGCCTTTGGGAGGAGCACATTTTTGTGATGCCCATATCTTTCATTTAGGCTATCCCATAGTTCTTTTGGATCCTCCACAAGTAGATATTCAGGTTTTAAACTTTCATGTAAATGGTATCTGAGGAGGACTAAGGCTTTTGCCTTTTCTTGTTCAGTCGCAATTTTAACTGATGCGGCTGATGTAGTTACATCCCCTTGTTGGGTTTTCACACCTTTAATTGTATGTTCCAGTCCTTGGGCTTTTGAATTCATTTGGGCGTTCACCGTCCATTCTAAAAACTTTTGCCCAGATAGATCTAGTATGTTAAATTGTCTTTTTACTAGATCTCCCATTTTTTACTACAAACATGTAAATATTTGAAATTAGTAAATGATAATAAATCATATATATTATCTCCCCCTGATTTATATCATTATAATTATACATAAACAGTACAAATAATAAAAAAAAAAAAATACTAAAATAGCGTACAATATTAATGAATAAAAAAAAAATGCCAAAAATAGAAAAAAAAAACGAGTGAAAGAAAAAAAACTTCCTAAAAATGCACTTAAAGACAAATAAAAATGATATTCATGTGTGTTGTAGCCTAAAATATCTACGGCTCCTTTTGAGACACTTGGGTCCATCAGGGCCGTACACGTGTCCTCTCAGAGAAAATAAAGGAAAATGATTTAACCATTGGGTTATACTCTGATGGAATGAAAAGGCCTTCCTTTTGGCCCAAAGGTTAGTCAGATCCAAAACCCATATAATGGCTGCAGGTGATTTGTTGATGATCCATCTCCAATCATATCCTGCCAAGTGTCATGTTTTGATTGCCTAGCCAATCATGTGCTCTTATTCTAGGTCAACCTTAAAGTGCAGCAGCCATACCACAAACACTATAAATACCCCTGAAATCAGGAGAAAAGGCATTCAATAATGCAAACAGTGCAAACTTACTCTGTAAAAATACTCTCTCACTTTCTCTCTCTATCTCTACTTTTTCCTTCCAACTCCTGATATCTGACTTAAGCTTCGGAGGGGGAACCACCACCCAAACATCCAGGGTGGGTCCCTTTTTGCAGGTTCGGGAACGAAGCTCAGGTTCGGACATGGCACATTCAGACATTGTTGCACAAGTCTCCAAGTGAAGAACATCTAAGGGAAACTGGTTTACTTACCGGACAAGGAGGCTAAACACATAGCTTACTTGCTGGACAAGCATACTAAACATTTGGCGCCGTCTGTGGGGAGACGCAACGATGACTGTCTGTCAATCGTCCAACGTGGCTAGAAATCGAAGTTTTCAGATCAATGTCGAAGATACAGTAGATCATGAGAGTCCGCCTCGAGGAAGGGATAGACTTCCATCCATCATCAATGTCCCTGGACAAAGCCAACAACCTGTTATTCAGGAGAATGTAGAACGTCCAGTGACTGCTGCCCATCTTGAGAACGTCCTGAATGATTTTCAGACTAAGATGGCAGCAGTCGTCCAGGAACAGATCAAGAACAACATGCTGTTTTTTCATATAAATCCGGAGCCAGCAGCTAACAATCCAATTCCTCTTAGGGGGCGTTCCCAGTAGAATCGTCCAGGTCCAAGTCGACCTGTTCGTCAGGAACCCTCTAGGAGAACAATGAGAAAAAGCAAAGAAGAAGTTAGTGAGCAGCGAAGGAAGATGGACTGGAACCTGGTGGTTAGGACCCAGGATAATGTTCGTCCAAATGGGCACCGAATGGAAACCGATGCCAGGGAGTACCTAGAGGCAAAGAAAGCTGTTGCATTACAACGGTCGGCCACAGGGTCTACACCGTACTTGAGAGACCCTCCTTTGAGGATACCGTCCAGAACAGAAGGAAGAAGTCTGGGCCCTTCTCTTGTTCGTCCAAGACAAGAGAAAACGGTGGTTCAGCCAATGGTTTATAGGCATCCATCCCCTGCAAACACTTCATCTAATCCTGTGTTGAAAGAACACAGAAAGGAGTTCATACCCATTGAGGGACAGCTGGGAGCCCTCCGGATCAACTAGCCGACCCCATTCTCGGCCAGGATCATGGAGGCGCCCCCCTTCCCAAAGGTGAAACTCCCTACTATAGATCCCTTTGATGGAACTACTGATCCAGACGATCACCTATCCGCTTATAAGCATCAGATGTACGTCCAAGCAGTGGATGATGCTACTTGGTGTAAGAATTTCCCGGCTACTCTGAAAGGAGTAGCTCAGAAGTGGTTTAACAATCTCCCTTCTAATTCAGTCAACAATTTTACTGAGCTTAGTTACCTATTCACTAGTCACTTTGTTGCCAATCGGCAAGAACAGAAAACAAGCATGCACTTGGGTAAGGTCGTCCAAGGATCCAAGGAAGCCCTCAGAAGTTTTGTTAAAAGATTTAATCTAGAAGCCCTTCAGATTTAAGATCTCAATGCTGGTGTGGCCTTTGACGCCTTTATCAGGGGACTAAGGCCAGGAAGTTTTAAGTTTGACCTGGTGAAGAAGAAAATCACCACTCTTGCCGAAGCTTTAAAGGAAGCCGAAGCGTTTATACACGCCACTGAAGTATGTGCTGAGGCAAAGCACCCCGAGTCCAAGAAGCCTAAAGAGGTTGCTCAACCAAAGAAGAGCAACCCCAAAAAGGTCGAGACTTGGGCAATTACCTCAACCACTACTTCGTCCAGAAGAAGCAAGAGAAAGGAATCTGAGCCTTCAGCCAACCATATTGAATTCAGCAAGGACCAATACTCCATTCTTATGGAGATAAAGGACCAATATGAGCTGAAGGCTCCAGCTGAAATGAAGACTCCTTACAGAAACAGAGACAAGAGCAAATACTGTCACCTTCACAAGGACTGTGGTCACGAGACCAATGAATGTAAACACCTTAAGAGGGCTTTGGAGGATCTAGCTCGAAAAGGAAAGATGAACTCATACTTACCCTAAGGTGGAAAGAAGTTTCAGAAGAGAGATGATCGTCAGAGCAAGAAGAAGGATAGTGAAAGCACTGACGAGGATGTCGTCCTTGTTATCTCAGGAGGGTTTGCCGCTGGAGGACCAACCAATAGAGGGCACAAAAACTATCTCAGGGAGCTCGACCAAGTCTTGCTAACTGATCAGACAAAGGCCGAGCCCTTCCCAAAGGTGGTGGTAAGTGAGCAAGATCGGGGAATGCTGAGGACTCCCCATGATGACCCTTTGGTTGTAGAAAGGAAGATAGCAAAATTAAGAGTAAGAAGAATTTTGATTAACACCGGAAGCTCGACATACATCATTAGCGCAGATTGCTTATCTAGATTGAAGTTTAATGAGAAGAACTTGGTCCCCGTCCACCATCCCATCATAGGGTTTGGGGGAGGAATCATTCATCCTATGGGAACAGTTACCTTGCCCGTCCGGGTTGGAGAGAAGGATGCCTCGCAGACTTTGTTTATCAAGTTCTTGGTCGTCCGAGATTTGACAGCCTATAATGTTATACTTGGACGGCCAACTCTGAATCATGTTAAAGCTGTAATAGTAACTCACTTGATGCTTATGAAGTTTGAATGCGATGGTGGCCAAATTGGCTCCTTGTATGGAGATCGCCAGTTAGGGATGTTACCTAACTACCCCGAAGCCGTCATCATGGAAAGCAGACAATGAAGACCAGACGAAGATTGCTGGCGGAAGGAACCCGTCTGAATTTGGAAAAGATAAGTCGAAGGCTGCTGGCGAAAGGAAGGCGTCCGAGATGGTAAAGGACCAAGTGGCCTCGCCGAGAACGGCGATTGAGAGTCCTCGACGCCGGTTGCTCCCTCAAGGAAAACGTCCCGAGCATCTTCCCAAAGAAGAAAAGGAAGTATGAGCCCGTCAAGGAAGAGCCACCCTCGTCCGGGAGAAGTGATGGCCATCATGGGGCCGGCACTAGAACGTCCGAGAGCGGTGGAAGTCCCTGAAGATGTCTGCTGGATGAAGCCCGTCCGTAAAAAACCTTGAAGATTGGGTCTTCACTCTCTCCCGGTTTGAGGAGCCTTTTAATCAACTTGCTAAAAGAATTTCAAGACGTGTTTGCTTATTGTGTTGAAAAAATGCCTGGAATTGATCCGAGAGATAGCCGTCCACCAGCCGAATGTTGATCCAAGTTTAAAACCCGTTCGTCGAAGAAAAGGCATTTAGGACCAGGCCAGAACCGGGCGATCGACCGGGAAGTTCGAAGTTGTTGGAATCAAAATTCATCGGGAGACTTATTATCCGTAATGGATAGCGAATGTGGTCATGGTGCCAAAGCCTAATGGCACTGGAGGATGTGTGTGGACTACACCGATCTCAACAAGGCTTGTCCCAAGGACGGTTTCCCTTGCCTAAGTTGGATCGACCGGTGGACTCCACGGCCGGCCATGCTTTGTTAAGCTTCATGGACGCATATTCAGGCTTTCATCAAATCCCCATGTGGTCAGAGGATCAGGACAAAACGTCCTTCATTACCGAGAAAGGGCTGTATGGCTGACTGAGGATGCCTTTTGGCCTCCGTAATGCGCTGACCACCTTTCAAAGATTGATTAATACTGTCTTTCAGCCACAGTTGGGAGGAAACATGGAAGCATATATTGATGATATGATAGTCAATAGTCGGTAAAAGGAAGGTCATGTTGGTGATTTGAGAGAAACTTTCAAAACTCTCAGAAAGTACAAACTGAAATTGAACCCCAGCAAATGTGTCTTTGGCGTCTTGTCTGGGAAGTTCTTAGGCTTCTTAGTAGATCAGAGGGGAATAGAAGCCAAATCCAAGCTATTCTAGACATGAAATCCCCGTCAAAGATAAAGGAAGTTCAACGATTGACGGGTTGCTTAGCTGCCCTTGGACGTTTCTTGTCTAAGTCGGGCGGCAAGTGCCATCACTTTTTCGCTACTATCAAGAAGAAGGCCAAGTTTGAGTGGACATCAGAAGCTGAGCAAGCACTTCAGCAAGTCAAAGATCACCTTCGTCAGCTCCCTGGATTGGTCAGTCCAGCTGAGGGGGAAAAACTGTTTGTATACTTGGCTGTGTCCACTCAGGCTGTGAGTGCTGTTCTGCTGGCCGAAAGAGAGTCCGTGCAAGTCCCAATATACTTCGTGAGTCATGTACTCAAGGACGCGGAAAGTAGGTATACTCCTGTCGAGAAGTTTGGATTGGCACTCGTCATGGCCAGCAGAAAGTTAAGGCCCTATTTCTTGGCTCACAGTATACTCGTCTACACTGACCAACCCATGAAGCAAGTTTTACAAAAGATGGAAGCCACCGGACGGATGCTGAAATGGGCTGTTGAACTTAACATGTTCGATATATCATTTGAACCAAGGAAAGCCATCAAGGGGCAAGCTTTGGCAGATTTTATAGTTGAGCTTACTCGGCCAACTATAGAACCAATGCTTGATCCAACTGAAGGAAGGAAGCATTGGACGCTCATGGTTGATGGATCGTCCACTGTCAACGGATGTGGGGCAGGGATCATTTGTCAATCTTCAGAAGGAGACAAGTTTGAATATGCGTTAAGGTTCCAATTCCAAGCGTCCAATAACGAAGCGGAATATGAAGCGCTTCTGGCTGGGATAAAGATGTGTAAAGCGGCTGGGGCTTTAGAGATTGAGGCTAAATCGGACTCTCTCTCAGTCGTCAGTCAAGTCAATGGAGATTTTGAATGTAAAGAGGCGTCAATGAGCAAATATAGGCGTCTGATCAAAGATGAGATTGAGCCATTAAAACGATTTGTTCTCGACCAAGTACCAAGGTCAGAAAATCATCAAGCAGATGCTCTCTCAAAATTGGCCAGCTCAGCTGACGGTGATGCACCAAGAACAGTGTTTTGGGAGGTTAAACCAAAAAAGAGTATTGATCAAGAGCAAGTCATGTCACTAGAGGAAAAAAAGCCATTTCTTTGTTGTAAAAGGGTCGCGGTTGTGTAGAAAACCGCAGCCTCTTCCATTAAGGGCCGTGGTCGGGACCAAAACCGCAGCCCTCGTTGCACTAAAGGGGCTGCGGTTTTGGTCCCGACCGCGACCCTTAATGGAAGGGTCGCGGTTTTCTACACAACCGCGACCCTTTATTTTATTTTTCCCACCCAAAATAATCGCGCTCTCATTAATTCTTCCCTCCACCCAATTTTCATTCAATTCACGAACTCTCTTAGCTCCACGCAGCAATAAACACCTGAGCGCCCTAGCTCGCGAAATTGAACCACCGCCCGAGCTCCACCCTCCCCGTGCACGCCACCCCGCTACGCGCCATCACGGCACCCCGAGCTCCACCCTCTCCGTGCGGGTATCGCAGCCTAGCTCCACGCAACAACCACTCTCTTAGCTCCACGCAACAGCGAAAACCACCTGAGCGCCGCCACCCTCCGTTGCGCACCAACCACCCGTGCGCCTAAACCCTCCAACACCGAGAAAAGAAGCAAGGCTGCCGCGGCTTCCACTAAAGATCGGCGGCTCGCCAAAGAACGCCGAAAGGTCGGCCTACTTTTGGGGGGAGAGAAGCCAAACTCTCAAATGTACTTTCTCTCTCCTCTCTTTCTCTTTCTCAATTAGCAATGTCTTTGATTTTGCTAATTTTGGATTTTTATTGTGTAATTTCTTTGATTAGTTTATGTTTGATTTGAGCATAATTCAGTATTTTTTCTGCTTAGAGTTTTGATTTTCGATTTAGAATTGGAGTTGTTGATATTGGTGTTCACTTCGATTGTTGCAATAAGACATAATTGGTGGAAGTTTATGGAATTTTTATGATTTTTTTGGGAATATTGTAAGTACATATCATTTTAGGCCTATTTCGGCCATTTCATGTCATTTTCGAATAGTTTGAGTCACTGGGCTCCAATTTCTTGTGAAACATGATAATATAACCTAAAATATTGTTATTAAGTAGATTTATAGGTTCAACTTTATTATTGGTCGGATTTCGGGAACGTAAATATCATTTTAGGCCTATTTCGGCCATTTCATGTCATTTTCGAATAGTTTGAGTCACTGGGCTCCAATTTCTTGTGAAACATGATAATATAACCTAAAATATTGTTATTAAGTAGATTTATAGGTTCAACTTTATTATTGGTCGGATTTCGGGAACGTAAATATCATTTTAGGCCTATTTCGGCCATTTCATGTCATTTTCGAATAGTTTGAGTCACTTTGGGCTCCAATTTCTTGTGAAACATGATAATATAACCTAAAATATTGTTATTAAGTAGATTTATAGGTGCTACTTTGTTGTTGGTCGGATTTCGGGAACGTAAATATCATTTTAGGCCTATTTCGGCCATTTCATGTCATTTTCGAATAGTTTGAGTCACTGGGCTCCAATTTCTTGTGAAACATGATAATATAACCTAAAATATTGTTATTAAGTAGATTTATAGGTGCTACTTTGTTGTTGGTCGGATTTCGGGAACGTAAATATCATTTTAGGCCTATTTCGGCCATTTCATGTCATTTTCGAATAGTTTGAGTCACTTTGGGCTCCAATTTCTTGTGAAACATGATAATATAACCTAAAATATTGTTATTAAGTAGATTTATAGGTGCTACTTTGTTGTTGGTCGGATTTCGGGAACGTAAATATCATTTTAGGCCTATTTCGGCCATTTCATGTCATTTTCGAATAGTTTGAGTCACTTGGGCTCCAATTTCTTGTGAAACATGATAATATAACCTAAAATATTGTTATTAAGTAGATTTATAGGTGCTACTTTGTTGTTGGTCGGATTTCGGGAACGTAAATATCATTTTAGGCCTATTTCGGCCATTTCATGTCATTTTCGAATAGTTTGAGTCACCGGGCTCCAATTTCTTGTGAAACATGATAATATAACCTAAAATATTGTTATTAAGTAGATTTATAGGTGCTACTTTGTTGTTGGTCGGATTTCGGGAACGTAAATATCATTTTAGGCCTATTTCGGCCATTTCATGTCATTTTCGAATAGTTTGAGTCACTTGGGCTCCAATTTCTTGTGAAACATGATAATATAACCTAAAATATTGTTATTAAGTAGATTTATAGGTGCTACTTTGTTGTTGGTCGGATTTCGGGAACGTAAATATCATTTTAGGCCTATTTCGGCCATTTCATGTCATTTTCGAATAGTTTGAGTCACTTGGGCTCCAATTTCTTGTGAAACATGATAATATAACCTAAAATATTGTTATTAAGTAGATTTATAGGTGCTACTTTGTTGTTGGTCGGATTTCGGGAACGTAAATATCATTTTAGGCTTATTTTGCTAATTTGATATGTTTTCGTTTATATCCATTATTCAAGTAACCCCATCCCCCCACACCCCACACCCGCACTTCCCCCCCACACGCTCCCCCCCTGCCGCCCTTGACGGCCCTGCGCGCCAAAGGGCAGCAGTCGCCAAGAATGGCTTAGAGCCGCTAAGAGAAGGGCAAAGAAGCTGCCTTAGCCAGCGGCAAGCGAAGCCGCCATCGGCGGCTCTTGCCGCCATCGGGCAGCTTCTTGCTGCTGGCCGGGCAGACTTCGCTCGGCTCGCTGCTTGCCGCTGGGCAGCCTGCCGCGCCGCCGCCCCTAACACCCTCCCCCCTTGCACCCCCCTACACCCCACCGGCCCCTCCCCCACGCCCTAAATGGGGCCCCCCGCCCCCTCCCACACAGTCCCCCCGCACTTCCCCCCTACACAGCCCCCCACTCGCCCTACACTGCCCCCCCACACCCCCCCCCCGCCCTCTACACGCCCTCCCCAACACAGCTCCCCCACGCCCCCAACACAGCTCCCCACTCCCCCACGCCCCCCACGCCCCCCTTGCACTTCCCCCTACACCCCACCGGCCCCCCACCGCCCCCAACACAGCCCCCCCCACGCCCCCCCACACACTTCCCCCCCCTTGCACTTCCCCCCACACGCCCCCCCCACCCCCTACCGCCCCCTACACACGTCCCCCCTACACGCCCCCTAATCTTTTGCACCAAAATATGACATTAACACTTCAACTATGCATAAAGTAAGTGGTGTGTGTTAGTTTTGCTCCTATGTGTAACTTGTAGGTAGTTTTGGGAAGTAAAATAGCTCAAATTCACAAAAAACGACCCCGAAACGAACCTAAAAATTAAACTTCTAATCTTTTGCACCAAAATATGACATTAACACTTCAACTATGCATAAAGTAAGTGGTGTGTGTTAGTTTTGCTCCTATATATAACATGTAGGTAGTTTTGGGAAGTAAAGTAGCTCAAATTCACAAAAAACGACCCCGAAAACGAACCTAAAAATTGAACTTCTAATCTTTTGCACCAAAATATGACATTAACACTTCAACTATGCATAAAGTAAGTGGTGTGTGTTAGTTTTGCTCCTATATATAACATGTAGGTAGTTTTGGGAAGTAAAATAGCTCAAATTCACAAAAAACGACCCCGAAACGAACCTACAAAATTGAACTTCTAATCTTTTGCAAGAGTTAGTTGTTATTATATATTGTAAATGTTTGACTTCATCTTATTAATTTATTATATTCATATTATTGCAAGGTTTACATGGATAATGACGCACCAAGGTTGGATGAATTCACAATTGAAGAGTTGGATGAAGTTCGAAACAAGTTGGCTACCTACATTTGTGAAGATTGTCTATGATACATTGGTTAGGATTTTGCAAGAACTAACTAGAAGTTCGAAACAAGTTGGCAAGCTATTCGGTTGTTGCGTTAATGTAGCTTTTTGTATTAGAATTAATATTTGCCTTAATATGTACTCTTTAACATTATTTATTATATATATAGAATTATTACATATATAATTGGGAACTCTATATATATATATGCATTATGAGGTTTGTAATATGGTACAAAGCAAAGCAAAGAAGGAACCAAGCGACACAGTGGAACGAGCGCATATATAGTGCCCGAATTTTTATAAAAAAAAATTATTACCAAAAGGGCTGCGGTTAATGGAGAAAACAGCGACCCATATAAGGGTCGCGGTTAATCGGAAAAACCGCAGCCCCTTAATTATTCAAGGGTCATGCGTTTTCCCAGCTAACCGCAGCCTCTTATATGGCCAAGGGTCGCGGTTTTCTTTCGGAGCGGCCTTAATACCGCAAGGGTCTGCGGTTCTTAACCGCAGCCCCTTCCTATATATTAAGGGTCGCTATTTAATTGTCGCGGTCAAAAAACGCAGCCCTTAGGCCACTTTTGACCGCAGCCCTTAGGCTTTTTTCCACTAGTGTGTTTCTTAGCCGAGGGGCAGTTTGGATGGATCCTATAATAGAATTCAAGAAGACAGGACGGTTGCCTTCAGATCCTGTAGAGGCTAAGTACGTAAAATCCCGAGACAAGTGGTTTGAATTGTGGGATGAAACCCTTTACAAGAAGTCATTCAATCGTCCTCTCCTCAAGTGTATCACCAGAGAAGATGGACTAGAAGTGCTTAAGGAACTCCATGAAGGAGCATGTGCATCCCACATTGGGGGAAGAGCATTGGGGGAAAAGGCTTTAAGGACTGGGGTATTACTGGCCTACCTTAAAGGAAGATGCTCTCACCTATGCAAAGAAGTGTGGCAGCTGTCAGAAACATGGAAACTTGCATCAGAAGCCGTCCAACTACTTAACTCCTATCTTGTTCCCACTCCCTTTTGCCAAATGGGCATGGATATTCTGGGACCTTTCCCTGTGGCCGCTGGGCAAAAGAAGTTTGTAATCGTAGCTGTGGACTACTTCACTAAATGGATAGAGGCTGAAGCCATGCGCGGTATAACAACGAATGATGTCAAGGGTTTTATTTGGAAGAACATTATAACTCGGTTTGGTATGCCGCAGTCCATCGTCTTTGATAATGGTCCACAGTTTGAAACGCCTAAGTTGAAAGAGAGGGAAATCAAAGCCCACTTTGCTGCAGTTGCCCACCCACAAGCCAATGGGCAAGTATAGTCATTCAACAAGATCCTATCAAATGAAATCAAAAGAAAGCTGGATAATGCCAAGGGACTATGGGTTGAAGAACTATAGCTGGTGTTATGGTCCATCAGAACCACGACAAAAAACTCTACAGGAGAGACGCCCTTCATGTTAGTCTATGGCACCGAGGTCGTCTTGCCCATTAAAATTGAAGAACCCACCCTTAGAGTGATGCTGTACACAGAAGATGCCAACTGGGCTGCATTATGCACGGCTTTGGACCAAGTACCAGAAGTCAGGAGCAATGCTTTGCTAAGAATGCAATTGTACAAGCTACGGATGGCTCGGGATTTCAACAAGAGAGTTGCTAGACGACCACTCAAGGTAGGGGACTTGGTTCTAAGGAAGATGGAGGCCATTGGACGAGCTAAAGAACTGGGAAAACTAACACCAAATTGGGAAGGACCCTATCTGATTGTCCAGGAGGTGCGTAGCGGAACATTTCGTCTCCAAGATATGGATGGACGACCAATTCAGTGCACTTGGAACTCAGACACTTTGAAGAAGTACCACGTCTGACTCAGTTAATCGCCAAGGAATCGGCAAGTAGTTTGTAATCCCTCAAAAGTGTCGTGGCACAAGCAAGAGAAAAAGAATTGTATACATGTATCTTGACACTTAGTCAAGCAAAATTCATATAATACAATTTCTGCTTCCTTCTTATCTTTGTTAATGTTCTTTACTAAGTTAAGTCACTTTGGGGCATTTTCACCACCAGTTAGTCTTGTGGTCTAAAAGTGACAGTAATTGGGACAAAATTACAAAGAACAATAAAACGTCCAAAATGCTCACTGACGAACATCACTCCCTCAAAGAGACCGACCAAAGTGTAATAAATCTAAAGGTTAAATCACATATATGGTCAACAAATTGATAAAAATCTCTAGTAAGAGAAACGTCAAGGTCTCTAAGAGAAAGCTGACCTGAAGTAAGCAACCCTTAGTAAAGGAATCTTACTTTCAAATACACGGTCGGCTAAGTAGAAAAGACCCTAGTAAGGGATCACTACTTCACGACGAGCGTGGCTCCCTCAAGGAAGCCAACTAAAACATGGTTCGTCCATATATCTAAGCCCGTCCTAAATAATTTCATACGACTAAGCCACTGATTGGCCGCTCTCCTTCTTGGGGCAAAGCTCGTCCCTAATACAAGGACGAGCTTAGCCCAAGAAAGGGGGGGATAAGGCTAAAAACCATGAAACTTTTAGGACGAGTCAAGTCTGAAGGACGAGCCACAATTATGCTCGGCCTCTTTTGAGGAAAGTCAAAGGTCGTCCAAAGGCCAGAACGAACTAAGAAGTAAAAGCCCTGGTAAGGGTTCGCTACTTCAGGACGAAGGTTGCCTCCTCAACGAAGCCGACTATAGCACGGCTCGTCCATAAACCACAATACATAAATCGTCCACAAGAAACTAAGCTCGTCCTGAACAAAGGAGGTTAGGGTTGCTCGGCCAATATTGGCCGTTTTCCTTCTTGGGACAAGGCTCGTCCAGAATACAAGGATGCGCTAAGTCCAAGAAGGGGGGATAACCTCGGAACTTTTAGGACGAGCCAAGTTTGAAGGACGAGTAACAATTATACTTGGATTCATTTAGGAAAGTTTGATGACTGTCCAAAGACAAGGATGATACCCTTTCCTTTGCAAACCCCGCAGACCGTCCAAAAGTCAGGACGAGTCTCAATTTATACTCGGCTACATTTTGGGAAGTTTGATGATCGTCCAAAGACAAGGATGATGCTAACCCTTTCCGTAATAAAGCTTAAAGTCCGCTCAAAAGTCAGGATGAGTCCAAAGACAAGTAGGACGAGTCTCATCTGTACTTAAAGACAAGGACAAGAGGCGTCTTAATAACTTCATTAAGTTGCAAAGACGTCCAAGAAGAGATGGACGGGTCTCAGTTATACTTGATGAAAATTTAAGTGCAATAAAAGAAAGGACAAGCAATTGGCTAAAGGTCATCTCTTTATATACTTGTCAAAACAACTTACAGCTTAGTATAAAATAAAAAGAAGAGACAAAGCTACGACGGCAAATAAGCCAAGAAACCTAGAAAAATAAACCTAAAACTAGGCATATCATTCAGCAGGAGTTTCTTGGTCGTCCTCAGGAGACCCGTCCTCGTCCACAACCTCTTCATCCGATTCCAAAAATTCAGGAGGCTCTTCAGCAGTCACCAGTGCACGGTGAACGCTCTCCTGAAATTCCAGTCGCCGAACAAAGCTGGGGACCTCATGAGGCTCGGCCAGCATCTCAAAAGCCTTGACGGTCCAGTCTTTGGAAGTCTCAATGACTTGCTTCAAGCCTTCTTTAGCGTCATCAAAGGCCTGGGCTGCGTCCTTTTACAGACGAGCATTCTTCGCCCTTAGAAGGATATTTTCCCTCCTCAGTTGAACAGCAGCCATGAGAGCGGTATCTCTCTCGCCTTTCAATTCGGCTGAGACGGTGTCCAAGGCCAATTTCAATTGGTCTTATTCCTTGTACAGTTTGTTGATGGTGATGAGATACTGCTGGTTGCTAGCCTCCAGTGTGGCCGACCGTGTTTCCCAAGCCTCCCTTGATTGACGGTGAAGAGTCTCCGCCATCTCAATGTCATGAATGGCCTTGTCGTCGGCCGTTGTAGCCAGATGGACGAGCTGCTTATTCTCCTTTCTAAGCTCCCTCGCACACTCCTCAGTCAAAATACTCCGAGCCAGAAGCTGGAAC
This sequence comes from Beta corolliflora, assembly GCA_947648045.1. Taxonomy (NCBI): domain Eukaryota; kingdom Viridiplantae; phylum Streptophyta; class Magnoliopsida; order Caryophyllales; family Amaranthaceae; genus Beta; species Beta corolliflora. Next base: position 350,868 of record CANSZD010001063.1, read on the forward strand.
AACGAAAACAAAACAAGCTATTAGACGAGTTATAAAAAAAAGAATTGTACAAGTACAAAACAACAGCGGCAATAAACTGTACCTCAGCAGCAAGTTGTGACATGTAGCCCACATGCCCAGCTGATGCTCCCCTCAACCCCTTTATATAGGATTCAGGGTAGCATTTGAATAGCTCCTGCTTGAGCTGGTCTCGCTCAGCTTTGGACATCTTGCCAAAAGCAGCAGAAGACTCCTCGTCCGAGTCTACTATGGGAATGGCCGCAGATGAAGCTGGTTCTTTGCCCTTATCTGAAAGAGGGGGGTCGGTTCTCTTGATAGGAATGACTATGGCTTGTCTGTTGGACGGACTCATTGACCGTCCGTCGACCCGCACCGTCCTAACTCTATTAGGATAATAGGACTCACCCGAAGATAAGGATGCCGTCCTAATGGGTAACGGAGCGGCTGAAGCCGGGTAGGGTGTCAGTAGCCGTCTCCGGCTCTGGAATAACCAGTGCCAGAGCCGAGTCTGGTCCGACGTTAGTAGGATCAGCTGAAATTACATCCAATTGGTCGGCAGGGACATAACCCTTCTCCTCCACAGCCGGGGAAGCAGCGGACGGCTCCTCCTTCAGAACCTTGTCCTTTGGAGGAAGCATGACTTTCTCTCCAACTCCCTTGCCAGACGGAGTAGTCTTCTCCGTTTTCTTTCTTGTAAAGCCCTTAGTCTTTTTGGCTGGAGGCTGATCCACGGCCGCTATAGGTCTCTTCTTGGCTGAACAAGACTTCCCAGGCGGGGGCTTGTTGGTAGGGGCATTTTTCTGCAAAAATAAACAAGTTATTAACCGGATCGTCCAAAGAACAAAGGCTATAATTAACTATTGAGCTCCGGACGAGAATCACCCCAGGAAGGAAGGCGTCCAAGTATGGACAACCTCTTTCCTAAGGGAACCTCGTCCAAAGTATTTTTCATGACCAGACGAAAGTGGTGCAAAGCAGGAAGCCGTCCAAAAATCGACGGACCAGAATAATCCTCGTCCAAGGCCATCAAAATCACTCAGATGAGAAGGGCCCAAAGAAGGTGGTCGTCCAAGCATGGACGCCTTCCTTCTTCGGGTTATTTTCGTCCAAGGATTGGAATTCAATTTGGACGAACCCGAATGGTCCTCGCCCAAGGCCATTCAAGCATCTCGGACGAGAAGGGCCAAAAGAAGGTGGTCGTCCAAGCATGGACGCCTTCCTTCTTCGGGTGATTTTCGTCCAAGAATTGGAAATCAATTTGGACGAACCCGAATGGTCATTGTCCAAGGCCATTCAACCTCTCAGACGAGAAAGACCCGGAGAACGTGGCCGTCCAAACATGGACGCCTTCCTTCTTCGGGTGATTCTCGTCCAAATATTTGAAATCGATATTTGACGAGCCAGAATGATCCTCGTCCAAAAAAAAAAAAAAAAAGAACTTATTTACCGGGGTTTCGACCCTTTTCTCAAGACTACTCTTGGCGAACTCCTTCCACAAGTTGTCCGTGAACTTGGACATACTGATATCTCCCGTCCAAGAGTGTTTGAGAAGTGCTCTGGCTGAATCTGCAACAAGAACAAAAAGGGGTTAGTCCGATCTAGGCTATGGACGAGGCATTTTACTTGGAAATTTTGAATGTATACCTTTATCATCGGTCAACCGCAACCCGGCGTCGACCAAGAAGTTATCGTCATAAAACATCTCTTTAAAGGGTATCCAGTTAGCTGGCCCTTTAAAGGATGCCTGATCCGGCCTGGAATACTCCTTTATTCTAATGTAGTCCATCACTTCTTCGTCAAACTGGTCCTCCAACTCCAACTCCAACCAAGACTGCTTTCGTCCAGTATTCGTGACGGCTCGATTATAAAAACGGTAGCCCTCAGTGGCGGAGATGAAGTCGGCTTTTCAGTTGTGCATCTTCGACGGCTTGCCCCAAGCAGTGAGAAAGCCGGGGCGGTTGCAGATGCTGAGCCCTGTTCCGTCCACAGCCCCTGGAACCTTAGCCGCATAATGTATGTGGGTGAAGGCCTGGAGAGAAAGAGCCAGGTCGCGTAGCTCGCAGACGGCTATGAAGGTCAGCACACTGTGCCAGGCATTAGGCGCCAACTGATTATGGCCGATGTTGTAATACCTTAGCCCCTGTCTATAAAATCGTGGAGGGGGAACCTCAATCCCGCGTCCAAGGCTAGCTTGTAAACGGCGAAGTGGTTCTTGGGAGCACTCAGAATTGTGGCCTCCTTATTAGGAATGACGAAAGAGAAGCCCGACATGGGCATATAAGCGGACAAGTAGATGGGGTCAGGACCTATTTTTTCTAACCATTTACGATTGACTAAGATAAAGCCAGGATCAGAAAGGGGACCTAAGCGTCTCCTAATCTCAGACGAGGTAGTGGAGGGTTCGTCCGACTCTTCGGCAGCGTCGGATTCACTCCCGTTATTGTCCTCGCTGGCTTCCTCCATATTGATGTCCCTGCCAGAAGGACTGGCCTCGGGGTTTATTTCAGGATCTTCAAAACTGTGGTCAGGGGAAGGAGGCCCGCCCAAAGGTTGAGCACTTTGGGCCTCCCTCGTCTCATCTGTAACTCGTCCAGTAGATTCCTCCATTTAAGAACTATCTGTCGGGAGTATTACCCTGCGTCTTAGACGGGCCGTTTGCTTGACGCGCGCCAGATTACCCTGCACAGGTAAAGACTTTGTCGTCTGACTTTGCCGGCCAAAACCATAAAAAATATATACTCGGCCCGAATAGGCCCAACTCTAGAATGTGCTGAAGAAGAAGTACTATCGGTTCTAGGGTCAAGACCAACTCTTGGGCAGCCAGGATTATTCGACGAAGAAGAGGAATCCATTTTATTGCTTTTCTAAGAAAGAATAAAGAATAAAGAAAAACAAAAAGAAAAACGGAGAAGAAAAGATACCTAACGAAACGCTTGGACGGTTCGGTGAAGAAAACGGGAACTAGACGATCTATCTCTCTCTAGAACAAAAAACACAGAGTCTCTCTCTCTAGATAATTTCTCTCTAAGTGTGAAATGGTTAAATGAAGGCAAACAAAGCACTTATATAGGGGGATGAAAAAACCTGCTGAACCGGTCAAAAGTGACCGGGAATGATTAAAACGGTCGGCTATGACCGGTAAGGCCCAAAAAAGGCGCGTCTTTGCCTCTTTTTTGAAATTGAATTAGCTACCTCGGGTAAAAGGGTCTTAACCGTCAGATAGACCAACGGTAAAAACCTCTTTTAGGGGCAAATGTTGTAGCCTAAAATATCTACGGCTCCTTTTGAGACACTTGGGTCCATCAAGGCCGTACACGTGTCCTCTCAGAGAAAATAAAGGAAAATGATTTAACCATTGGGTTATACTCTGATGGAATGAAAAGGCCTTCCTTTTGGCCCAAAGGTTAGTCAGATCCAAAACCCATATAATGGCTGCAGGTGATTTGTTGATGATCCATCTCCAATCATATCCTGCCAAGTGTCATGTTTTGATTGCCTAGCCAATCAGGTGCTCTTATTCTAGGTCAACCTTAAAGTGCAGCAGCCATACCACAAACACTATAAATACCCCTGAAATCAGGAGAAAAGGCATTCAATGCAAACAGTGCAAAGTTACTCTGTAAAAATACTCTCTCACTTTCTCTCTCTATCTCTACTTTTTCCTTCCAACTCCTGAAATCTGACTTAAGTTTCGGAGGGGGAACCACCACCCAAACCTCCAGGGTGGGTCCCTTTTTGCAGGTTCGGGAACGAAGCTCAGGTTCGGACAGGGCAGATTCAGACATTGTTGCACAAGTCTCCAAGTGAAGAACATCTAAGGGAAACTGGTTCACTTGCCGGACAAGGAGGCTAAACACATAGCTTAGCTTACTTGCTGGATAAGCATACTAAACAATGTGCATTTTTTTTCGTCGTTCTTCCGGGGAGATAAATTTTTTTTTGTCTCCTATTTGTGTATTAGGAGATATATCATTAATGCCATAATAAGGAAAAAGAAACCGGCTATAAGGAATAAGTATAGCCTTATTATCCTAAAATCATCATCAAAAGAAGAAGATGAGGGTGGAGGACGGTTGTCGTCGGCGTGGAACATGGTGGCCGAAAGGTTGAGGAAGAATAGAAAAAAAAACGAGTTTAGAAAATAATTTGGAAGAAGATAAGGGATGTGTGGTGAAAAGTGGGGATGGGTAATCCGCTTTTATAGAGGGTTATCCCTAACTATACAGTTCATCTACAGTTAAAAATATACAATGCAATAAAATTTTAAGATTGACAAATATATATTAGAGCATGTTGGTAAAATGGTAATATAATATATGTAATTACAAATGCGAAAAAAATAGAAGATTAGAGACAATAATATATAATAGTGTTCTGAATTGTTGTTCCCTGCATACATATAACATTATTGCACATATAAGAGATAATAATTTTATCACTTCACTAGGCCGTCCATAGAGGCGGCAAGTTCAAAAAAAATAATTAACCCGTCCATATTGGCGGTTCAAGAGCAAAAGAAATAACATAAAATAAATGTCATTGCCCTCCATGAAGGTGGCTTTATTATCAAATTACTTATTTTCTGGGTTAGTGGCATGGTGACGTTTACTACTAGTTCCTTCTGGTTCATCCCTATTTCTTTTATTACTTGGTGGAGGTTGATTTTCAGTTGGTTGTATAGGAGAGTTATTATTGGTGTTGGGAACAGGGGTTTGTGGGTTTTCTCCGGTATGGGTATTTGTACCGTCATTAAGGTTAATGGGTCAGGGCCGTCTTACAGTTCCCCCTCGCTGGGTTGGTAGTGAATGGCACATTGTTTCGCTCTATCCAAAAATAAACACCCGAGACAGAGACATTGTGTAAAACAATGTTAATCTCGTTACATTGTTGATCCATGTTCGGATAGTAAAGGGTTGGGCTTGGAGAAAACTTGAAACAAAATGGATGTAAAGATTTTAAAGATACCTTTAATTTTTTTTTCGGTAGCAAACTCGTGCTGATAACGTGTTGTGAGAAATATATAGAGAGAGAAGCTACTGGTAGAAATATATCAGAAGAGTGTATTGTATCTGAATTGAGCGAACTTACTTATTACATTGATGGTATATATAGGCAAAACTTTCACTGTGTATACGTAAATTCAACAATTGCAGCGGTTGGGAGAAAACTTTCCCAACATGCATTAACCGTCACGTCGCTGAAAGCGCTGACTTCACTATCTTTAACAGTTGGAATCGGTGAATTCCACTGTTATCTCAACATATAAGTATTTTTATTCTTTGTTTTTGTAGTTGGTTCATTTTCGACATGATATTCGTGTAAAAATGGGACAAGAAAGTTGACGCGCTGGTTTGTTTGGTTCATGCGTGTACTCCATTTCACAAAGACTTCCTCACTTTTCATTTTCGTACATTTCGTTGAAATATACTAACTTCATTGTTACTTTGGGACACAAGGTCTACCATATCATCATCATATTACTCTAATACTCACATCTCCATACTCTTGTTTCTCTCACCAAGTTTACCCTATTTTTCTTTGATTTTGAGGAAAACCAAAGTGGGTAAATTAGTGAAATAGAGGGAGTATGCTAACATTCTTGATAAACAAGTTGATAAATTGATCAAGTCAAGTTTAAGAGTTATTGATCAGTTTAATAAACAAGATGAGTTACCATCGGGGATATTCAGCCCATTTACCAATAAACTCGACATGAAATCGACATCACAAAAACATTTGACAAGATATTTTGGCCAATATTTCTTTTTCCGAGGCGTTTGTTTAGAGGAATAAAAGGGAAAATTAGAAATGAGAGCCGAGTTACAAACGAAATCTTGTATCTTTTTAGGTAGATGGAGATTAGTGGAGTGAAAAGGATTCAACACTCCATTGTATCACTTAATCTAAACCTAAAAGGACCTTGTATAAAGGGAACGAATCAGAAAAAAATACAAATTTACACATGATAAAAAGAAATAACTAAATTCCTTCAAAAAAAAAAAGAAAGAACTGAATAACTCTTTTTTTTTTAACAGGACTGAATAACTCAATAACCCGAACACCCTATTATAGTTCAAGTTAAAACAATAACCCAATAACTACTTTCCTAACTATTCTCTAGCACACAATGATTCCAACTATTACCCTAACCCTATCCTTCCCCGAACATAAATAATCCCCAAAACAGCTCAGAATGATTAATTTGGCAGATACCTATTAAATCACCAAAGTTCAGGTGAACAGCATCAACAACATGAATGATTAACGATTGCTTCAAAATATTGCGTCACCACCCATACATTTTATAGTTCACTGGACCTCCAAAGCAACAACTTAGATTGTAACATAACATTCTAGGCACTTCAAAAGACATCAGTAAATTATCTACAACGCATCACTAATAGTTCGGCTTATCTCTTCCAGGCACATCTTGAGGCTGATAGGCACCACCAGGCTGGCCTCCCATATTGCTATTCTGTGGAACATAGTTTTGATTACCCATTTGCGTGTTCTGATAAGGCATCCCACCACCTTGTTGATAATTTGGCGTTGTGTTACCTGCATATCCAGGATTTCCTTGACCCCCGTAGTTGGGAGGAGGCATACCCCCGCTGTTTGAGGGAATATTTTGTGACATGTTCTGTCCATAGCCAGCATTGTTGGGTGGCATATTCTGTCCGTAACCTGCATTGTTGGGTGGCATATTCTGAGCATATCCAGCATTGTTGGGTGGCATATTCTGTGCATATCCAGCATCGTTGGGTGGCATGTTAGGTGGTGCACCACCAGGGTAGTTGGGCATACCCCCTGCGTTTGGTGGACCACCTCTGTTTGGAGGACCACCCATGTTGCCTCCCGGACCTCCCATGTTGCCACCTGGACCTCCCATGTTGCCTCCCGGACCTCCCATGTTCCCTCCAGGACCTCCCATGTTGCCACCTGGACCTCCCATGTTGCCTCCTGGTCTTCCTTGTCTCCTGTCAAAGTTCCTAGAACGATCTGCATTCCTTGGTCTGTCATTTCGCCTGTTTCGGTCCTGTGCCTTTGCATTGTTCCTTACCCATTCCTCATGGTATATGGGATCATATGGAACAGCTTGGCCATTGATAAATGGTTCCCCTGTAAAGAAGGCCCAAAATGTAAGGGAAAACTGCAGTAACTAATATTTAAGTCAAAATACAATACACAAAACCTCTTCCTTTGCAAGAAGGTGAAAGGCGAGGCCCAACGTCAACGAATTTACTATCTGATTATATGAACAGCTAATAAAATAATATGAAACCAATGCTAATAAATAGCACAAGCATAATACAGGTGACAGGTAACAGGTAACACAGTGTTGAAAGAGAAGTTTAGTGTAGCATGTTTCAGAATTTCAGTTTTGAAATTAAACATGTAAATGCTGGAGATTGCTACAAATGGCGGTGAGTAGGGGATGGCATTGAAGAACACCAGAGGAAGAGTATGGGAAATAACAGTGAGGCGAAGCAGAAGGAGAGGGAAAGGAAGAGAGCCTTATGAGGTTCAAGTTCAACAACCCAATCATAGTACCAAGCCTCTGGCGTTAGAGGGTAATTTCTTGTCATCCAACTAAAAATGTAAAACTGCCTCTAATGCACCCTCCCAACCTCCAATAAGAGTAAGAGAGGAGAGGAAGGGTATAAATTGCAAAGTGATTCAAAAAATACAGCTGCTCGTAGCAAAACAAGTGTAAATCATAACAGGAACGAAAACAGAGACAGCAATAAGAGCGTGTGCGAGAATCTCGATTATACAACAGATGAAGTTAAAAGGCTATCAAGTTCATCGTGTCCATACCCCCATAATCTTTGTTTTTAACATCCAAGTATGAGTCAGGAAGGACCCAACGAACATTTGGCAACTCTGCATAAATCAAATAGATTCAAACCATTAAATTCTAACAAACAGAAATGTTTGATCACAAAAAAAAAAAAGAGCAGATGACAAACCTTTAAGCTTGTATGATAGCTCCTCAGACACTAAGGCTCCAAATGCAAAGTAATGTCTAGTAGAGACAGAGTATATCTTCATCCTTGCTTCCTCCTCACTGAATCATCAGTCAACCAAGTAATAACAAAAACAGAAACCAGAAAAGCAAGTTAAACAGGAATAGAAGCCAAAAGGACCACACAAAGTGCAAATTTTCATATAGTCATGAAGCACTATAATCCGTCATATCAATTGTTAAATCACTCAAGCAATAAGGAAGTAAGCTGGCTATTGATATCAATAAATAGTTTCAAGTAAGTTGCATCAAGAAACACAAAACATGTCACTCAACAGCCACAACGTTATGAACCCTTGCCAATAGAGTTGCACCCCTAACAAATCTACACCTAGGGGTGTAAGTGGACTAAAGTCCAATCCAGTCCAAACTTATCGGACTGGACTGGACTTAAAAATAATTGGACTGGACTCGGACTCAAATTTTCGAGTCCAAATATTTTCGGACTGGATTTGGATTCAACCTTTTGGAGTCCAATAAGTCCAATCCAGTCCAATATATATGTATATATATGTATGTATATACATATATGTATGTATATACATATATGTATGTATGTATACATATATGTATGTACATATATGTATGTATGTATATACTATGTTGCACCGATACGGGTACGGGGACGGAAAACGGTAAAATCAAAATTGCAAAAAACGGGTACGACATGGATTCGGCAAAAAAATAAACATCCATACATAAAATTTAAGTAAATTAAACATTCATACATAAATAGTTCAAAGTTGAAAATACCATAAAACAACAACTAAATTTAATGTCAAAGTAGATAAAAGTTAGACAAAGCACATCAATCTTCAAGGAGCAACTCATTTTCTAATAAAATGAAAAATAAACACATTCAACAATTCAACACTCAACACTCAACATTCAACACAACAAGTCAACACCAACACTCAACAATTCAACAACAACAATCAACAATTCAAGTACTGCATAAATATTTAAAAAAAAAAACAAAGAAAACAGAAAAAATAGACTCCCTAAATAAAGAAACCAAAGAAAACAGAAAAAAAAAAAAAAAAACAACTCAACACATGCGTGACTAAAGAAGTGAAGAGAGGGAGAGACAAATTAAAACAGAAAATAAAGACTTGCTTCACCTAGGCTAGTTCAGGCCGCCGTTCAGGTGAGAGAAGGAATCCGACGAGAGGACGACCGACGAAGCTACCGCGAGAAGAAACAAGAGAAGTCGAGAGAAGTCGAGACACGAGAGACTTGCTTCGAAGAGTTCAAACTCAGAGAAGAAGTCAAGACTTGCTTCGAAGGAGTTGAGACGACGACCGGCGAAGCCTCCGGTGACCGACGAGGCGGCGAGAACAAGTGCAGGTAACTTCGCACTTGTGAAGTTCAGTGAAATGAGAGAGAATTGTGATTTTCGAACCCTAAAACCCCAGATCTGAATTTCGGGGCTTTTGAATTTCATTAAAACAGGTTGGGTACGTGACTTTCCCCTCAAAAACGTACCCAACCCGTACCCAAAGCCGGCCCATCCGTCCCCATAAGAACCCCACGTACCCGACCCACTGGAGTCGTCCTGGGTACGAATCCCAGGCGAATCCGTACCGTACCCAGGACGTACCCGTCCCCGGTACGGGAAACGGCCCCTGGGAGGCGTACCCATGCTTCATAGTGTATATATATATATGTATATATATATGACTTTTTTCTTCAAATTTTAGACTTTTTAACATTTGCGCTCAAAATTTTTTACCTAGCGTCGGACTTTTCACTTACCCTCCAAAACTCCAAAGTGAAAAATGAAAAGGCAAAAATTACTTTAACCCTTTTGGCGCCTTTTGTATTTTGCAATTTGCATTTTATTAGAATTTAAAGATGTATGTAACTTACTTTATGAAATGGATGTAATGAATCCAATTTTTCAAATTTCATTCAATCATCAGAAAGCATTATAAACCTAAATCAGGAAAAAAAAATTAATATATTATATAATAATCGGACTAGACTGGATTGGATTCGGACTCCAGAAAAAAACTTCGGACTGGACTGGACTTGACTCAGGAAAAGTTTGGATCAGATTTGGACTCAATTCCTCGAGTCCAAGAAACTTTGGACTGGATTTGGATTTGGCAAAGTCCAATCTAGTCCAGTCCACTTACACCCCTATCTACACCAGATCAAAAACACAATTTCTAAAAAGATAAACTAGTCCTTTCTGCAAAATTCTAATAATAATGTTTTAAGTCCCACAATGCATCATATTGTTAGACCAATAAATAACGAACAAAGAGAAAACACAACAGTATTTAGCTTACTCTCTCCATATTAAAGCATGTGTATACTTGAAAAACTAAGGGTGTGTTCTCTCAACCTGAAGAACCAAACTTATTAGAACTCATCCACTCTAATTTCACCTTATGTTACACCTTAAGGAACCTGATCACCTCCTGATGAGCCGCTAAACTTATTTATTAAGGTGAACTGGTGCTGGTGAAGAGAACGTACCCCAAATACAACCCCAAAACTGGCCTTGACAGATAACCACAACTAATCCAATCAACCTTAAAACAAAAGCCTCCGAAAGCACCTATATGTGTCAAAGACTTAAGATAAAGAAAATAGTATCCATAGACTGAACCAGTCTGCAGATACCAACTACACCCCCAAATTCACCAAACCTTTAACATCTTTATTCCTCCAACCTCCAGTCTCCAAATCATAGGTAAACAATTAAGCTTGCTAACAACATAAAAGGACCTAGCTCTTCAAAATATATTTCTAACTCGTTCGACCGGCAAGTGTAACCGGCTAATGCACAGATTTAATTTCAACTTATAGAAAAACTATTAAACCATTTCAACTGTTGACTCACAATCGAAATAACGCTTAGATGTCCACTGATATAAAACTTCTCTTTCCAATAATTTACATTCGTATCAATAATCTCAATAAGATTCTCCAAAAATCTCATCAAAACACAACAGATAAACCACGAATTAACAAAATACCAAACATCTTCATTTCATCACATAATATACGAAGAACAATTTCAAAATGCGACAAAAAAAAACTAAAAAATGACTTTGAAGAACTTGCGAGAGAAATACCTCCCAACGATTTGCGCAAGAGTTTTGATGTAAGAATCAATAATGTCATCTCGCGTGGCATTTTCAGGGGGAGGCTCAGTAACAACAAGCCAATGCTCAAAATCACAGCCATCAAGCAAGATAGTCTCCTTAGGAGGACGATTCGACCAATTCGAGTTATTATCACTGAGAGAAGTTTGCGAATGACGAGTTGCGAAAGTTCGGAAAGCGCCTGACGAAGAAGCTGGTGCCAGAAAAGCGCCGCGCAGTGCGATAGAGGAGGCGCGAAGGAGAGAGAAATGTGCGCGCGAGAGGGCGGGAGAGGTGGTTGTTGCGGCGGAGAAAGGGCGCGAGAGAAGGAAGGAAGCTAGGGTTTGTTTGGTGTTGGTGGTGAAGAGAGTGCGGGAGACAGAGAGGATTCGAGGAGCCGCCATTGATGAGGGTTCGGAGAAAACCCTAGAGGAGAGAGAAAGTGTGGAAATGGTGATGGAGAGAGAGTTAAGGGGTATAGGAGTTGAGGGTTTTAAGAGGGTTTTTGTTGATTAGGGCTGTGACGGTGTTATCCTTGCCATCTTTTCTGGCTTTATTTGACTTTGTGTTGGTTGTTGGCTTGTTGCTGTGGATGTGGTGAATGATTGATGAATAACTTTTCCACTTTTTTGGTGATTTTCTATAAACTTCCTAAATACCTTTAGTTTTAGTATTGATCCTTTCTTTCTGAGTGTTAATCTGGAAACTAAACTTTTTTTAAAAATAATGGTAAGAAGGAAAAGGATTAAGAGGCCATTCGCATGAGGGGAATTCATAATGCCTCATATATAAGCAATTAAGGATAGAGTTCAAAACAAAGTTATCACAATCTTCAATATAAAAAAAAATTAAGAATTTAACATGTGACCAACGCGTTATTCAATCTGCAACCTTGTTTGTTTTCTGTAGGTGTGCTTGATACTCCAATTAATGAAGGAGTTAAGGAGCATCTAAATGTCTTTGATGATGTTTGTAATTGCCAGGGAACATCCCAAATACCCTGAACAGAGGTAATGTATGGAAATTAACTAGATTAGTGTGAGTCTCAATTATGAATGACATGTCTGTATAATTTAACAATGAGGTGGTGTTATATGTAATATATAAGGTTACACTCGGGGTCTACATAGAGGTGGGTACACCCAAAGCCAATTTTTGTTCATTTCGAAGTTCTTTTTTTTTCTGTTCATTTCAAGATATTCGCTCAATTTTCAAGTTCGTTTTGCTCATTTGAAAGTTAGTCTTCCTTATATCAAAGTTACTTGTGCTTATTTAAAAGTTATTTTTGCTCATTTTGAACATTTTAAATATATTTTTACTCATTTCAAAGTCATTTTCACTCATTTTACGAGCTAGGGTACCTATAATCTAGGTGAACCCTAGTGTACCACATATAATAATAATATTAATATTAATAATAATAATGATGATGATGATGATGATAATAATAATAATAATAATAATAATAATAATAATAATAATAGAAAGCACATCCAACTATCCAAGTGTATAGTATAAGTGTTGGGTGTTATATAAGATTGTATAACAAAATTAGAATACCAAAAGTTCATTCCAATATGTGATTCGAAAATCGGGTATTCGAGTCGATAAAAGCTGACTGCAAGTATATGCATTAATTTGAAAATTCTGAGTACTCGCAACTGACATGACAAGTGACAACCCTAAACCCTAAACTCCCAAATTTTTTCGTAAAATTTTTACTCAAACATTAGATGTTGTTGAGAGTAGATTATAAACTCTTACTTGGATCCAACTCATACATGTATACGAGTACTCAAAATTTTTCATACTTTAACATAATTAGATTGGGTATGAGTATCGGACACCAGATCCGATACCAGTCCAGGTGCTCGATCCATGCACAACCATTGTCATGAGTACTACCATATATCCATGCTTTCAATTAGCGTAGATACCTAATCTGTTTAGTTTCCATCGGCATTTAATGCATTTAGATTTGACGATTTTTCATAACCTAACTAGTATTTAGTCCCGGGTTATGCCCCACGTAATTATAATTTTTATTTATTAATATTTAATTTAAAATTATAACACTAAATATTACTTGGTATAGTGGTTAAGACTTTAGTATATAAGTTTGAAGTCATGGGATCAAATCTTATACCATGTATTTTCTAATTTTTTTTATTGTATGTGGAGTACAATAGTACATAAGGTAACACTCTAAGGGATAGCGCCACATGGCATAGTTCCTTGTTTAGGAGCGCCTTTTAATATATTAGTATAGATTTGAAGTTATCAAAAGAAGTCCAAACCCGATCCAGCACGAACAATCCGATCCAAATTGATCCATTACCATATTTTGTCATTATATTCCATTTTACATAAATGTGATACATTTGAGCATGACTCAAAACCAAAAAGAACCCATTATCCTAAATTGCCAGTCCAAAAATGTCATTGTATTTCCTTCATCCACAACAAAAAAAAGTTGCATTATATATATTTCTAGAATGCATTAAAAGTATTACGTTACTTAATGATAATCATAATTCATACCCAAGTAACCAATACGATATCTTTGTAATGCGAACAAGGAAAGTGAAAGTCATCTTTTCCGAGACTGTGATATTGCAACTAGTGTCTGGGCTTGCTCTTCCTTGGGAATTCGAAACTCTACTACAGACTTCATCCCTATTGCAGATTGGATCAAAAACTTCCTTACCACGTTCCGAAAAGAGGATAGGCAAAACTCAGCAAGAGCTAAAGAATTCATAGCCACTCTATGGGAAATTGGGTTATATAGGAATAACGTAGTGTTTCGAAATACAGATGAGAACCCAGAATCTATCATAACAAGGAAAGACATCCTCCTCAAGGAAGCAGAGGAAAGGGACATTCACAGAAAGCGGGTATTGAATAAAGATCGATCAGATAACGTAAATCATGCTGAAAAGTCTGTTTCAGGAGGAATGCGTCAGGATGAAGTTTGCGTCATTTTAGTAGATGGAGCATAGAAGTCTCAAAAACAAAAGCAAACCCAAAACAGGGATTGGTTGGGTGGCTTCAATCAATGGAAGTAAGGTTTTCGAAGGCAATGACAAGACGATGGCTTTGTCATCACTTCAAACTGAAGCAGAAGCTCTTCTGCGAGGTTTAAATGAAGCTCAAAACAATGGATTCAGATGTGTTTAGATTCTCACGGACTACATCGAACTAGTTCGGGCAATTAAAAGTCATCACCAGCCTTTCGAGATTTTCAGCTTAGTCCATAATATTAAAACAAACTGTAGTAAGTTTCTTTATTATGAAATTCGCAAGGTAAGTAGACAAGAAGTGCATTCAGCCCATGTCCTAGCTACCACCGCTAGGCAGGGCAATGCACTTATGTAGGCTCTCCGGTTATGTTTGTACTTGTCGCCAAAAAAAAAAAAACCCATACGATATGGATCCCACCCACTAATACAATGATAATTTTTCTTTCCCTGTAACCTCCTATCCTATAAAAATTGCTGGGGTGTAAAATGCAACACTAATGTAAAAGATGATTCTAGAAATCGCAGCTAGTGCTTGAAATGGTTGAATGTAAAATGTTAAGGCCTTTAGTTAAGGCCTTAAGCGAAGAAGAAATGTTTATGACGCAACCTGATCATATTTGGTCTACCTACAAATACTACAGTCACAATCCCACAATCAATATTGAAATCGGGAAAGGCCATTGCTTTTATGCTTACTCTCAACTCATGGCAGAAGCATAGGCTTGTCTACATGCTCTAATTTGTGTGCAACACAGAGGTTTTAGGCGCATCGCTCTCTACACTAACTCAGACACCCTAGTCCATTGCATCGCCACTACGAATTTCCACCACTTTTCCATCCAATGGACCATCCAAGACATCTTGGCCACGGGTAAAATGCTCCAATGGTGCCGGATCACCAAAGTGGCACAGTTCCGAGTTCGAAAAGATCACGACTTTGCTACCTACCTTCGGACTACTCGAGTCCCTTCTCTTAGTTTTTAATTTAGTTTTGTTGTTTCGGTTCTTTTCTTGTGCTACATAATTTGCCTTTTATGAGCAGAATAAATCTAAAAGCAACTAAAATTACTAAGTCTTAGTCTCACTTACTGAAGCACTAAAGAAATGAGCTCAAAATCTCTAGGAAATTTGTTTACCATTGAAAGTTTTATACTATCTACCTTTTTCTTTGAAAGGAAATTTACTTATATATCAGAATAAAGAAAATGCAATAAAAAAAAGAGCGACTATTATAAAGAAAATCAAAAGTGAAAATCTTGTAAAAACAATTGAATTATATAAAGCATATTGTATAATTTTATATGTGCAATTTTTATGAACCGAAATATTATTATTTCAAAGCCATGAAATATCTTAATGATTACAACAGAAATTCTAAAGTCTTGTCATAATATAACCGCCTTAATTATCTTATTGCCTTTCTATTTATATAGATTTTCTATCATTTAAGAATGAGTATATTAGAATTGATACAATGCATTCTTTGAAACATCTATTACTAGAATCATGCAATTACGATAATATACTTATTGGGGTGTTCGCGGTTTACTTTGGTGCCATTTGGCACATAAGCCAATCTAAACTGCAAAAAAAGGATTTCGGATTTTGTGAAACCAAATAGCACCATATTATGAGCCAAATTGCAGCATAAAACTGTTTAGAAATAAGTGATTAGAAATGTATAAAATTTTGCTTATTTGAAAATTTTATTACATAATTGCTCTTGGGTGTACCATGCATGTACTCATCTTAAACCATAAATATCTTTAATAAGACATTATTAGAAATTACGGTTTTTTCACCAAATACCCCTGATAAATAAATTTATTCACCAAATACCCCCACTTTTTTCAAAATTCACCAGATACTCCTGACCTATGAAAAAATTCACCAGATACCCCTCACTTTTTAAAAAATTACCCAAAATGCCCTTTTGACTAACGAACGTTAGTGTTCCGTTAACTAATTAACTAATTAACCTAAAAAACCCTAATTAAACCTAACTAAACCCTAAACACCCTAACTCTCTCTCTCCCTAACTCAACCCCAGCCCCCCCCAAGCCCTAGACCCGCGACCCACCACCCAACCCCGGCCCCACCCCCTCCCCCCTTCCCTAGAAGCCCACGCAGACCCCTCCCCCCTCCCTGGCGGCCCCCACGCAGGCCCCCTCCCCCTCCCGGCGGCCCCCCACGCAGCCCCCTCCCCCTCCCCTGTGCGGCGCGCTCCCCCTTCGTGGCGCATCCCACTCGCCGCCAAGTCCCCCTCCCACTCGCAGGCGCATCCCCCTCCCTCACTCGATCTCGCACTAGATACGCCATTAGCGTTTAAGAAATCCGAGTCATCGACCGAGTTCGAAGGGGTGGGAGGCTCGTGATTCACGATTTTGCGGTGGGGGGGGGAGGGGGCTGCCGCACGTTGCACGGGTGAGGGGAGGGGAGGCTGCGCGGATGTACGGGGGAGGGGGAGAGGAGGGGGAGAGGGAGAGGGGGAGGGGGAGGGGGAGGCGCGTCGAAGGGGGAGGGGGAGGGGGAGTGATTTTCCCGTGGGGAAAGGGGAAAGGGAGGCGCGTCGAAGGGGAGGGGGGGAGAGGGAGTGATTTTCCCGTGGGGGGGGGAAGGGGAGGCGCGAGCTTCGAAGGGGGACGGGAGGGGGTGGGGGGGCTGGGGTTGTTGTGTGGGGGGGGTGGTGGGGTGGGGTGGTTTGGGGGGTGGTGGGGTGGGGGTGGTTTGGGGGGTGGTGGGGTGGGGGTGGATGGGTGGTGGGCTTTTAGGGTTTTTAGAGTTAGGGTTTTAAGGGTTTAATTAAGATTTGTTAAGGGTTTTTTAGGGTTTTTTAGGGTTAATGACTAACGGTGTTAACCGCCGTTAGTCATTTGGGCATCTGGTGAATTTTTTTAAAGGTCAGGGGTATTTGGTGAATTTTGAAAAAAGTGAGGGTATTTGGTAAATAAATTTATTTGTCAGGGGTATTTGGTGAAAAAAACCGTAGAAATTATGACAAGTTGATAATTTAAAAGTTTGTATTGAGACGAAACCAACAAAATCTTATATGACTATTTTTCTTACATATAAATAACTAAACATAGTCAAAGTTTTTCAACCTTAACTTGAATTTTTCAAGTGGGTAAAATAAAGAAAGATATAGAGGAATTATTTGTTACCAAATTTATAAAATTATGTAGAATATTTACAGAGTACTCCCTCCGTTTATTTTTTATTTACTCACTTCATTTTGGGGTGAACCAGGAAGAAAGTCCAAAAGTAAGAGAGAGAAACTAAAAAATGGAGAGAAAATCTAAAAGTGAGATAGATAAACTAAAAAGGTGGTGAGAGAAACTTTAAGATGGGATGTTATCTTAGAAAGTGGACTACACGAGTAAAAAAAGAGGAGAAAATAAATATGACATGTTACCACAAATAAAAAAATCAACAGTGTATAAAATAAAAAAAACTGACTAAAAAGGAAAGTGTGTAGATTAAAAAGAAATTGAGAAAATGTAGCATAAATTTTTGGTGAGAAAATATAATAGTTAAATAGTAAATTCCAATAGATAGATTATAGTTACATTAATGATTAGATTAATAAATTTGGGGCAAATGCATTAGGATAATAAACCAACTTGATGCGCCATTAATGTATACTACATCCGTTTCATATTAATCTACACACTTACACTTTTGACACTATTCACAAATTTTGCTTTGACTATCATTTGTGAATTATGGTTAAGAGAAAATATAGTCATTTGGGGTCTTGTTTAAATCATCTCGATATGTAGTTTTAGAATATCAACTTTTTATATTTTTTACAAATACAAAATTAGAGATATAAAGGCTCAAAATAGTGCATCGACATGCGTGAAAGTGTAAGTGTGTAGATTAATATGAAACGGAGGTAGTATATATTAGTGCCAGTTTTTCACAATTTTAGCCTCTTAAAACAATTCAAACGGACCCACATTAGTAATTCGATCCCACTATTGACCCACAACCTATTAAATGGAATAATGAGTCACAACATGGCCCGCCCTACGAACAAAGATAACCCGCTATTTGACCGGTCTACTTTTGCCCTTAACCGAACCGCCCTATAACCAGGATGGCTCCTAATTACTATGAACATATGTGACAGTCAAGGTGGAGAGTTTGATACATAAAAGCAGGGATCAATTTTCTTTCCTTGGAACCAAACCACTGCTTTCTAGAATTCTAGTTAGTAGTTTTATCTTTTATGCAACAGTTTGGTTAGAAAATTGGCGTTTCATATGCCAAACGTCAAGAAATTCTGATATTAAATTCCATAACTATCCCAAATATCTGCAGAAAGTACTCCATAAATTAAAAGTTGAAGACTTGAAAGTTTGGAAGATTAGATTTGTATGCTACAACCAACATTAACGCTGCCTGGTCAATATATAGCTCACCTGAATTAAAATTCAAGAGTTTCACAAGAAACCATCAAATCCTAAAACTAGTAAACTAGCTTTCTAACTTCAGAAAACAGCCAAAGTTGGTGAGTTTGCTCATCTTCTTTTTATTACTCTACCAATACAACTCTCTCACACTACATTCTTCTACTAGATTACATTCCTACCATCTCCTTCCTCCCCTCTCTCTTTCTCTCTCCTCTCCCATCCATGGAGCTTCCAGTGAAGGCACCGGATTCCGGAGGTCAGAAATCCACATCATACAAAATCGAGACCCAAAATCTGTCATACAAACTCCATAGCTCCTCAGGTTACAACTTCAGCTGGTTTTCTTCTGACAAAAATAACGAAACATCGTCAAAGCTCATATTGCAGGATGTGAACTTCGAAGCGAGACCAGGGGAGATCACGGCAATAGCAGGGCCAAGTGGGGCTGGGAAAACAACACTGCTAGAAATCCTTGCAGCAAAAATTCCACCAAGTAAGATATCTTCAGGAAAAGTATTGATCAACAGTTTCCCTATTGACCCTAAATCATTTAGGAGGGTATCAGGGCATGTTACGCAAGAAGATGCATTATTTCCACTGCTTACAGTTGAAGAAACACTCATCTACAGTGCCCTTCTAAGGTTACCAGGAGAAAGAACCGGAGCTGCTCAGAGGGCGAGACAGTTGATGACAGAGCTAGGGCTGGATCAAGTGGCAAGATCAAGGGTTGGTGGAGGTCCAAATCATGGGATTTCTGGTGGGGAGAAGCGTAGGGTATCTATTGGAGTCGAGCTGGTACATAACCCTTCTGTTATGCTCATAGATGAGCCAACTTCAGGGTTGGATTCAGTTTCAGCCCTTCATATCATGTCAATGCTTAAAACTATGGCAATCAGACAAGGCAAGACAATAGCTATAACCATCCACCAGCCTGGTTCCCGAATCTTAGAGTTGATCGATCGACTTGTTTTACTCTCAGATGGCCTCGTCCTCCATAATGGTGCTCTAAGCCTTCTAGAAAGGAAGCTTCGAGTCGTGGGCCATCAGATCCCTCCACATGTCAATGTGCTCGAGTTTTCTATCGATGTTGTGAGCACTTTGGCATTGGGAATACAATCCTCAATAGACAAGAGAAGAGCTAGAGAAATTGAACAAAAGCCAAAGGCAAAAACTCCGAAGCCTATATTTTGCTTAGGGAAGAGTGTGGCTTACCCAAATTCTCGATATCGAGAGGTTCAAATCCTCGGGGAAAGATTTTGCAAGAACATATTCAGAACAAAGCAACTTTTTGCAGGAAGAATAATACAAGCCATTATAACTGGTTTTGTATTAGGAACAATTTACTTGAAAAAGGAAGATATTGGAGGGAAACTTGAGTTGCAAACCCGATTAGGGCTCTTTGCGTTTACACTCACTTTCTTGCTTTCTTCTACAACCGAAGGCTTGCCAGTTTTCTTGCAAGAGAGGCGAATACTAATGAGAGAAACATCCAGAGGGGCGTACAGAGTTTGTTCCTATGTTGTGGCTAATACCCTTGTATTTCTTCCCTTTCTTCTCATAGTTAGTCTACTCTATGCTACACCAGTGTATTGGCTAGTTGGTCTACGAGGAGATGTCAGTGCTTTTTTGTACTTCTCCCTTGTGGTGTGGATGGTGATGCTGATGTCAAACTCATTTGTGGCTTGTTTCAGTGCTCTGGTGCCAAATTTCATCATGGGAACATCAGTAATAGCAGGGCTAATGGGGTCATTCTTTCTCTTCTCCGGATACTTCATCGAGGAAGACAGGATACCCAAATATTGGAAATTTATGCACTATTTGAGCCTGTTCAAATATCCATTTGAGTGCTTCATGATGAACGAATATGGAGGTAAGCAAGGAAAGACAAGATGCCTAACAAAAGATGTAAATGGATGTATATTGTATGGAGATGAGTTCTTAAGGCAGCAAGGTCTGCAAGAATCACAGAAGTGGACATATCTGGCTGTAATGTTGGGGTACATATTTGGCTACAGAATACTATCTTATCTGATTCTACGGTACAGATGCTACAGGAGTAGAGATTAGAAGTTGACACAGGAATAGGAATTTAAGAAAAGGTTTCTTTTCATTGATTTTTTTTGCTGTTCTTTCTTATTATAGTTTCTTTCTCAAGCTTTCCTTACTCTTTCAAGACTATGCAACTCTTTTCTCACATTACTTGCTAGAACAAGTTCTTTTTCTAAGGATGAGCAATAAAATACCCAAATTATCTGTTTATCTCTAGCTTATATCTTCAAGAACCCTGTGTTCTGAGTAGTCTTACTAAATACTAATCATACATTTGAAAAACCAGCTCTATTACTAATCATAAAATTGAAAAACCAGCCAAATTGATGCTTCCTTCAGATCACTATACACTACAGATTCAGGGTATAGAGATAATCCAATCTGTAACGGAATAACACTATAGTCGATCACCCTAACCTTCTATTCTTGACTAGCCTTCTGATCATGATAATTCAACAAGCATCATTACAAATTGGAAAAAGTGGCAGTTGTGATACATACATCTAAATTGGCAAGCTAGTGAGCAAGAAGGAAAATTTTTGGCTCATACACTCTTCATGTTTCACAATATCTTTCCTATTTGACTATCTATTAAGAATAAGAAGCATAAAAAGCATAAACGGTAACTTATAATTGAGAACTCATCAAATGCATAAAGATAATTATGACAATTGGAGCAATTATTTTGAAACATATTAATGTGGAAGAACGAAGATTTTGGGAAAACGAAGGACGTAAGATAGATGATCACATAAATCCTAGAAAGACAACGTGAAGATCGCTTGTGATATACTTCTACAACTGTCAAGTTAAATAAACCCAAATCTGATCAGGAAAATCATTCTTATAGGGATAAAATCAAGGTAAAAGATCAAATTTGAATCTTCTCCTTCAATGACTATGTGGACAGCATGCTTGGAACTGGTTTGATCTTCTTGTATATTATTCTCTCTGTCCTTCAATATTCTTCTCACATGGCTTGGAAAGATATTAAAGATCATAATGAAAGTGGGAAAAACTTGGAAGTGTATAGAGAGAGATATATGAGTAAAAGAGAGAGTTGCGACGGAGAAAGATAAAGGGTCTATCTGATGGAGGTAGAAGAGAAAACATCATTTCAATTATTGTCATTCACTCAAGATACTTGCATAGTAAAATCTGGGACATCCATAAAAGAACATAGGAAGCTTCTAATTATAATTTAAAAGTCCATTTCTTGGGCCTTTCTTTTAGCTATTTACATCATGGTAGTACAACACTGCAACTCCATCTCCAAAACAGCCACCCTTAACTACTTCTTTCCAATCATTACCGTCATCTTGTTCGGGTTTATCCCGTAGTGCCTTTATTCTAAAGGAAAACCCATCTTCTTTAAACAGTCCAAACAATTGATTAACTCGGAACAATATCATCTTTAGGAGTGTCTTTCGAAAACAGACTTTTAACCTATTAAACATGTAAAAAGTTATTTTATTTTGAGGAATTTTCCTTCTCTCTTTACTTTCCCCTTTTTGCCATCACCACCTCCCATTCTTGTTTTTTCTTTACAAGTTTAACAGAAGCCTTATTAATACCCTTCTATATATATATCGACAAACAAGAAGCAGATCTATTATTTAACTTTCAGGATTAATATGTACGGTGGTTATATATTGTCTCATCATGATATATTTCAAAATTTAAAACCTTATCTTGCTGACATTGTTCCTAATGTGAATTCTTCGCCAGCTTTTCATTCCTTTTCCAAGATGTTTTGGCAAACAGGTAGTTCATTTAGCAAGCTAATGCCATTTTCTCACCAAATCTCCATCATATATGGTCAGACATTGAGCTAGTCTTCCAGATTAGTTTCTTCACTTATTTCAGAAAGAAATCATGTAGTAAGGAGTCAATCATGCTGCTAATCAGCAAAAAGAGTCAAAAGCAACTCTACTTCAGTAACTGAAAAAATTCACTTCTTTTCCCAAGAACAAAACAGATGATATTTTTACACAAAATTGGACATTGACAAAGTTTTTCTTATTCTATCGAGTTTTAGTACATTATTTAACCTTTTGGGGGCACAGGGAAGGAGACCAAAAAGAGCAGAAACAAGGAATATACAGAGGATGAATAAGAAATCAAAAGATAAAAAAGTAAGAAGAGGTAGTCCTACAAGAAATTTGACGATAAACAAAAGCAATCAAGAAATTGCATTGAAGGTTATGGCATTTACACAAGTTGGTATAAAAAAAGAATAACTATGAGTTCATAATGTTGAGTGTTGACATTGATACAATGAAAAAATTCTAAAGATCCATTATATATATTCAATCATCAAACAAGTAAGAAGTGGCAATTTTTCTATCAGTTTTTACATTAATCTTTACTTCTTATATCTACAAAAAATAAAAAAATAAAAATTAAAAATTAAAACGAGGGGAGAGCAGCAATATCTACCTGTTATCGAGTCCTCAGTCTCCCCGAGCACTTATTGATGTGAAGGTCATATTTGCGCAAGTCAGATCTGTCTGCTCTGATGGTAAGGATGAGGAGCCTGAGCTAGGGGAGAACAAGGAAGAAGTATTCCTCATGTCTGTGGGCCCTTTCGAGCTTTCTTTCTCTCTTGAATCCAAATCTGAGAGTAATCCTGGTCGTGTTATGCTCACTTTAGTAACATCTACCTCACCCTGAAGCATCCTAACTACAGCGGACATTGTTGGTCGTAGCTTTGGTACTTCTTGGGTGCAAAGAAGAGCAATCTTCAAGAATTTGGTCGCCTCTTGAATATCAAGATCTTCTCTAAATGCTTCATCAACCAATTCCACAAGTGTCTCTTTCTCAAGCATTCTCCATGCCTGCATCAGGTCAAATTAGTGAGATACTTCATATGAAGCACAGAGTCAATCAAGAATTTGGTCAGTAGTACCAGGTTTTAGGATAGTAGACAATCATTCTAAGAAGGCCAAAAATACAATAGCAAAGTAACATCAAGTATCACATTATAACATCAAAATAATGTTATAGGCCACTATTAGAAAATAAATAAATAAAAGTCGATGTTGCATTTACTTCACAATACCAATTAAATTATAAATAAATTTACCCAAATTCTTGATATGTGTTCACCGCTGAAATGACATTAATTATGGATAAGGGTGACTATATTTTAAGACAGACAGAACATAACACATTGGTGAAGAACAAGCTCTGGGCTGCTATAGAAGATTGAGCCAAGATACAGGTTTTAGCAGCAAGTATTAAAGACTGAATTATCTAAAAAGACTTGCAGAATGAAAACACGTTCAGGACATTCAAAATTAATTATAAAAAGAAAAAAGAAGATGAATGGATAAGCCTAACTCTCCCTCAATATTGCTAAGGGGCGGACCAACTCCAACCCTAACTCTCCCTCAATAACTGAGCTTATGGCTTATCTTTATGGCCTGAGGCCCTGCAATATTGCTTTGACAAGGGTTGGACCAACTTCATGCCGAGTCATCTCAAAAATCGTCTTCCAGATAATTAGCAATAGTTCATGGAAAATCAATGCAATATGTGCAGGAAATACTTAAGGAGATGTAACGGATAGCTGCAGTTAGAAGGAAGTGGCCAACTGGCAAGAGAAACTAGGAAACAATAGTCAGACTTCCTATATTAAAGGATTTATCATTACTAGGAAACAATGGTCAGACCTACAAACAAGAAGCTTTACTTCTTTAGCAGAGCTAGCCGAAATCAATATTAAATCTAAATCTTAAGAGAACTCAAGAAATTCTTGTAGGCAGAAAATGTTGAATTTTTTGAAAACCAAAATGGACATAGTGAGCCTTTCCAGGAATCCTGCAGCAAATCTGGAACTATACGTCAAGAGATTAAACCAGATATGCAAACACCAAGTAGCAAATTATGGTATACGATCATAAAAAATCTGCAGCTTCACACGTTGAATCTAATTCGTGTACAGGAAATGTCATTCTAATGCAAAAAGTCACCAATCAAGTAGTCATCACCATTGGAAGGGTTTTGAATCCTTAGACATCCAAATAAGTCCTGTGTTCAGTGGCAAATATTGACCTATGCCAGACAGCCTAAGAGCATACGGGAACAAAAGAAGGAGAAAATGTGACAGCCCACTACTTGAGTAATGCAAGTGGAAATCAATTATCTGAAGTAACTGGACTAACTCCCCAACCATATCGTAACTTGGTGTCATCACCGAAATTGACATGCCTAGGCAATATACTCCGGCTTTAAGTTTGATCCATCATGACAATTTATACAATATCACATACGATTATCAAAGAGCTTCAATCACTCCTAGCAAAATTCTTAATCTTGCATATTGACATAACCATGTCCTCCTGTTTGTAGAGATAAAGCGGACCACATACTCTAGCCAACTCTTTGAAAAACAACAGTTTTACTAGGCAACATGGTAGTGAAAAGAAACACAAGTGCCAGAGAGATTAATAGTTCAACAGAATTGTATCTGAATAGGGCCTACAAGGAAAATAGTGTGCTTGGATGAATTTTTTCTAAAGACCAGCAGGAAAATGGGAGATCCATTTTCCCTTATTTGGTTATAATATGGCGAAAAGGAACGGAAGTAACTTGGCGGGATCTATTTTCAATATCTTCTTGATAACCCAAATCTTTCCAATATTAGGAAGATTTAAAAGGATTATGCAAGCCCATTACTTCCCTCCCATACCCCTCTTTCTCTTTCTCTCCTCTCTCCTTCCCTATAAAACTTTCAATCAAACATAAAGAGTAACTAATGTAACTGATGGAAGCCCACAATGACAGCAATTGAGTTATCAAAACACATATTTCAACAGAGCACACACTCGTGAGTTATTTCTCTTTCTTCAATCATGCCAATACTCAAAATCATGTATACAATATAGAGTCTAGACAAACATGATACATGAAGATCAATAGATACATGAAGTGCCAAAATTCATTACCCTCTGAAGAAGATATTGGTCTCCAGGAGGCAGCCGCCTATTTCTGTTGCATCTACCACAGACAATTTCCAAAAGGAGAATACCAAAGCTATAGATATCAGCTTTTCTTGTCAATTGGCCCCGAAGTGCATATTCAGGCGCCAAATAGCCTCTGCCGATAACAGTCAATGATCAGGTCACGGAGTGAAGAAATGCAAGTTGATTTTATCAACTATAAATTACACACAAAAACTAATCTACTTTACGGTTAACCCAACTAAATTAGAATCCTAGCGCAGCAAAAAAAAAAATTGTAAAATAAAAGCAGTATTCAGGGAAAAAAAGAGCTAAATACTAAAACAAAATTGGACAAAAACCACGAAGATATCTCATTGAAATAGCTTAACAATTGGACGTATTGGTTCCCATAAATAAGATGACTAAAGACTTCAATGAGAGGTGTCTTATGAAAAGCAGAAAGGTTCAATCAAAAGTTTTGAAATTATTATACGCAACTCGCAAAAGGTGGTAAAAGAAGTTGTATTGGGGGTAAGATATTCTTCTTGGAGGAGGTAATATCAGGAGCATTAAAAGGGTGGCCAAAAAAGGCACTCAACTCAAGTAACAATGCAACAAAGATGAAGACCATTCACATCTGAGCGGCCTTCTAGTATCTTCATTAAGCCTTAAAAGAGGTGTATCTTATACTAGAGTTCAGTGCAATAGTGCATCTTGCAAGATAAGAAAATTACCAACACAAGAACACGAATCAGTTGACTTACAGTGTCCCAGCAACCCTTGTGCTAACATGCGTCATGTTAGCTGGTATAAGTTTCGCCAGACCAAAATCTGCAATCTTGGCTGTAAGATCTTTGTCAAGGAGGATATTGCTTGCTTTAATATCTCTATGCACGATACGAGGCTGGACTTCTTCGTGAAGGTACGTAAGCCCCCTTGCAAGGCCAAGACATATGTTTCTCCTTGTTCTCCAGTTGAAATCAATGCCGCTGGGATTCTGACCTATAACTTAACAGACCTTTATTAAAAAAAAAAAGCAAAAGCAGATAGTATTCTAGCCCTTAGATTAGCAACAGAGCAGAAACTTACCAAGTAAAGTTTGACTGAGACTGTTATTCTCAAGATATCCAGAAACCAGAATTCTATTATTTCCTTCCACACAACAACCCAAAATCTTAACCAAATTTTCATGCTCTATATTTGCAAGGACAGTCAATTCTGTAACGAATTCGCGCAAGCCTTGCCTTGATTCTACTGAAAGCACCTTAACAGCAACCAAGGTTCCATCTCTGAGCTTTCCCTGGCCATAACCAAGTGTTCATCTACAGAATCAGTATTATAGAAGGATAAAGTAGTGGTGGCTCTGGCTCCTATATTAAGAATTCAACTTCCATTAACATAATAGACCATCAGCTAAATGCTTTGTCAAATTGCATTGTTACCTTACAGCATAGGCTGTTACATGTGGTCATTAACGGTTATACAACTACCACTGCTATTGCATTTCGTGTATAGGAAATTTCTTAATTCATAATTTTTTATTTTGCAACTCATTTATTAATAACATAAGAAAAAACCTTATTACAAAGAAAACATAGCTTAAAAATAAAATAAGTACCAACTCAAGTACAACATTGAATGTTAGCTTCTCAGCTTTGTCAGTTCAAGCATGATGGCAACAGACTGATGTAAAGCCAGTTCATAATCACCACTGTTCTACAACTGCGATTTATTTTATGATAAAACGAGATATTTGGCAGCCTAGAAATTATGCATCCCTAGTAATTACCTTAAAAACAAGCCCAAAACCTCCCTGCCCAATTTTATTTGCTTGGCTGAAGTTCTCCGTTGCATGCTGTACTTCCTTGTAAGTATAGAACTTTATATTCTCTACACCTGAAACTAGAAGGAGCAGGGCCTTAAAGGAGTTGCATTCACAAAGCATAATTCTTCAAACATTTTGAGCACGCGCAGGTGTCAGTATCTTATAATTTCACACATACGTTTATTAGAAAATCTCAGAAGTGTGATAGAGGCTTGAAGCTCAAACCCTCTAATAAAAGATGAATGCCCTATCCTATAATTAATATAGACAGTAATATAGTATACAGTACCCAACTTCAAACCCCATGTCACATTCTTCTCCCTTCTTTGGTGTGTCCATGTTGTTTTTCTGTTGCAATAAATGTTTTTCCTTTCTCTTTTTATAGAGCCAGTTCTGACAAGGAACAGATGTAACAGGAAATAGAACATTTGACACGGCAAGTTATCATCACATAAAGGACTATATGGCCAGAAGGACATGATCTTTTATCTTGCATAATGCAACGCCATTTTCCAGAACAGCAAGTTCAAAATCTGTTACATAATCGCCGGTACGTAAAGAAATGCCGAGTTTTATTTCTATGGTCTTGCCACTTGAACTAAATCTAATATATCAAATTCAATTCTGGAAAAACAACTTTGAATTCCACCCTATTCATAATATAGGGCAACAACTCTGAATTCGACATATTGGAATTTCATGCCTAGTTCGTTAGCATAATTACCATGGACGACTAAGGAAAAACAACACGGCTAGCCAAATTCTTTAAACTTTTACATCCTAAAAAGTGAAAACTTACTTCGCCACAAAAATATAGTTGTAAATTGTAAAAAAAAAAAAAAAGATCTGAATCTCATGCCAAGCTTCTTTGTGCTGATTCTAGTCATTCTACAAAGTTCATATTGCTTAATTTAAGTGCTCGAGAAGTATTGCAATTATAATAAACACTTCCACTAAACAGCAGATAAATTGAAAATGCTTTTCCTTCAATAAGCCTTGTAAATATGAAATGCTTACTATCGTTCAACAAAGATATCTACGGAAAAAATTCTATCCTTGTGATTTGGGAAAGTATATTGTACAATGAATTAAAAGCTACTGCTGTAAATAATTTAAAACAAACAAGGGATATCATAAAAATTGAAGAAAAGTTTGTCAACTACTACTTACTATATACGTCACTTTGCGACTTATAACCTTTTAAAAAAGAAGGAGGCCAAGACCACAATTAGGGGCCAAAATAACTTAATTGACTTCAGAAATTGAGAGATACTTCCTCAACTTCATAATAGTTGCAACACTTTGACTATCACACTTGTAAATGCACAACATTGACTATTGATATCTTTGATTATCTATTAGTAAACATAATAAAAAGAGGTATATAGAAAATATACATTGAGACTAAACCAACAATTTTACATAACATTTGTTTTTTATATATAAGTAAAAAGATATGGTCAAAAGTAGTATATAAATAATGCTAAAATCAAAGTGTTGCAACTATTATGAGACACGGGAAGCACATTATGACCTTATTTTGATAAAATATAAAATCAGCCAAAACCTAGCAAAACACAGTAATTGTAAATGCAGAGTGTTTGAAAAGGTAGTAACTGAGAAGAACGTAAGTCACAAAGTGACCTATTGGTGAGGTAGTAGTTGACAAATTTACATAAATAAATAAAGAAACAAAAGGATCTATAAATTTTCAACAATTGTATGAAATTCAGTATAGTAGTAAGAAAGTGTCTTAAATTATTTTGTTGATATGAAGCGGATGACCACAAGCTGGATCTAATTATTGCCAATTCATTACATGACTATTTGAAAGCTTAGATTTAAATTTCAATTATTCACTTTAAAGGGCTTTTAAAATTTTCATAGATTGTGGATCAAACCCAATTTTAAATAATGATATTTGCCAAACATACAGTTGGTCCAATTCTAGAATTATAATGACATTTTTTAATCTAAAAACACACCATAGTGGAACAAAATTAGTAAACATCACGGTCTTCGGTTGAAGGGTGAAGACTTCGTCTCACAATGAAGATGAAGTCCAAGCTTTTGGTTTATAACCTAAGTGAGCTATTCCTTCTCTTGCCAATGGTTTTAATCACTTAGCTTTGTTCATGGGCTCTGAACTCTCTTTGTTTCTCATTCATCCTTTAGACATCATTTATGTTACGCGCTGCACGCCAATTTATTGGCGATTCCGGAGCTTTCGTTTACACCTTAACTTATATATATATATATATATATATATATAGGAGCAAGATCACATGAGAATGCTCCTTATATGAGAAATGAGAATGAATCTCAACCACACAATTGGATTAGAGTTACACCCCCCGAAAAAACTTTGAGCCCAAAAAAAAAAATTTTTTTTTTTGAATTTTTTTTTCTAATATTCTTTTTTTGGAGTTACATTACTTTTTCATTAGAGTTACATCACTTGTTCATTAGAGTTATAGCGTGTAAAATTCATTCTCATTTCTCATGTAAGTATGCATTCTCATATGAACTCACTTCTATATATATATATATATATATATATATATATATATATATATATATATATATATATATATATATATATATATATAAACATATATGTTTGTGTGTGTATGTGTCAGTGTGTAAGCACTTCAAAAGCATAGCTATCAAGAAAGTATATATTGACATTTTTCTTTGAGGATTCCAATTGCTTTCCCCAACCAAAAAAACTTATCCATCAAAAGCGGGCCTTTCAGCAATTTGATGAGACGCAAGTAAAAAATGGTAATGCAAAAAGACTCTACCTATGCTAACTCTTTACTATCAAATGAGAAGTGTTCACAATCAATTGGTCTAAAATTAATGGTACTACTAATAGCCAAAGCAAAATATAGTAGCTCATTGGTCAAGGAAGGAAGCAAGTAAGCAGATATAAGCAACAACATGAAAGTCCATGAAAACAAAGAAGTGAGTATGAGACGTATGACTGTACTGTCATATTCTTTTAAGGAAATGCTTCTTACCTCCATCAATGTGTATAGTTGGTTCAGCACAAGATGTGGCTCTTTTTCCACAAGTGAAAGGGAAGCAAGTCATTACCAAACTAACTATATCTCACTCCAACCAAATGCAATCAACCAATCTTTCCCTTCATAAATATTAAGAGAGAAAAAAAAGTATCAAAACAATGAGCGCGGTTGGCATGTTCGCATGTTCTTCATTACAACATATATATACTCCACTTGCATAATTTTGGAGCTTAGTAGCTTACATTTGACAGCACATAATAGTGTTAGCCACAGAAAGAGACAACGTTAAAACCTAACACCTTAATGGAAGTAGAATATTCAATAGATTATTTCCTTTCTCATGAACAGAATAATTCCAAATATTAATCAAACATAATGCCAATAGTATTTCTTTGTCTATCGACATATCGACAGGATTTAATCCTTCAACCCTAAAACTTTTTTTTCAAATAAGCTCGCTACTATCCACATATATTTCAGTGCATATAACAGAATGTTCATCAGGTTCAGCAAATCAAAGCAGTGGTTAAACCTGGATGGTTTTACTAGAAACACAGAACTTTATAGAATAAGCACAAAAAATAAGTGATGCTTCAATTTCAGTAATGATAATTAAAAATATCAGACGAAACTTGTTGCTACAGGAAGTAAATTCAACTAAATTTGATAGCTTAATTAACTTTCTAAAAAGAGAAATAAAGCAAAAAGTAGGAAAATTAGATTCAGCCCTAGAAAGTTTGATATGGACATCAACTCACTGCTCACATGAAGAGTTAATTAAAAAAAGCAAGCACTAAACCCAGCAATAATATATACAAAAAAAGAAAAATTCAGACACCCAAAAAGCTCAAATCTGAAATACTAACTTATTTTTCATCTTTTAAGTGTAAATTAAATGGGTATATGTGAAAATTTTAGAAAATTAGAAATTACCCAATAATCAAGAAGTAAGCATATGACAAAAATTGAAAAGAAACCCCCAAAAGATTGAGAATTTATACATAATCTGCTTTTAAATTAAGAAATCTTACCTGGGATTTGAAGGAGAGTTTGAAGAGACAAAGTCAGAAAATTTAGGGGAAATTAATGAAGATGGGTAGTAAAGATGATGGTTTAAGAGCTCAAATATTAGAAAATGTTGAAAATTTTGTGGAGAGAGAAAAAGAATAATTCCAACTCCAGCTTCAAATGACCAAACAAAGAGAAGGAAATGACAAACTAAATTGACTTTTCAGGCTAGAACGAAGAGTCGCACACTGTCTAATTTGTTGAACCTTTCTTTTGAATGACAGAACATAATTAACTTTGACACAAATATTTTGACATTGGGGTGTTTGGCAATTAGAGTTTTGGAGCAAAAAGAGAGTTTTGGACCACTTTTAGAGTTTTGACTAGTCAAAAACTTTAAAAGGGGTGTTTGGTAAAAGAGAGTTTTAGAGAGAGTTTTGGAATGAAAACTCTCAAAATGAAAAAGTTCCTAATAGTAGCTTTTTCTTTAGAGATTAGGAGTAAAAAATATGTTCAATGACTTTTTTGCCTCTAATAATAATACTACACATGTATTAAAATGTATATAAATGTCATTTCACACAAACAAATGGCAATAAGCTTTTAGCAATCAGTTAATTGTTACCAAACACATTTATAAAAAAAAGTTGTCAAATCAGCAGTCAAATCTGCTGAACAAAAAGTTAAAACTCTAACAGCTAAACTCTAACAGCTAAACTCTAAACTCTATTTACCAAATAGGGCCATTATTTATTGACCCAACTGGCCAACTTAGTGAGCTGGGAAGAAGTTAAAAGCACACTTTCAATTATTTTTCCTATGTTGTGAAAGCGGAAAGAAAAAACCTAAAGTCTCATATAAGACCGTATTATCATGATGTATGATAGGAAAAATTTATATGAGGAGACCCAACTATTACTCGTTTTCTTTTATAAGTCCCAATTATAAATTATTCCATGCAGGTCCCAAGTTTACTATCTTGTGATTTTCATAGGTCCTGAGTTACTTATAATCGGTTTAGAAGGTAAGATTTTTAAATGTTTACCATCTTCGAACACTTCCAGCAAGTGATAGAGACTTATAAAATGGGACCAACGTTTAAAAATCTTGCCTTTTGAACCGTTTATAAGTAATTCAGGACCTATAAAAATCACAAGATGGTAAACTTGGGACCTGCAGTGAATAATCCATAGTTGGGACTTATAAAAAAAAATGGGTAATAGTTGAGCCCCTTCTTGTGAATTTTTCCTTTATGATATTAGTGACCCTTTTAAGATAGATGGTGATCCATTATCTAAAACTGATCCATTTTAATTCATAGAATGACCATTTAAACTTATAAAATGGCCCATTTAGGAAATAGAGTGATGTGGACTTACACTAACTTTATAGTAAGACGGTCTTACACAAGACTTACTAAAAACCCAAGACTTCCTAAAGAAAAAATTGACACTGGTACCTAACTATGGGTTACTGTCTTCTATAGGTCTCAACTATTGATTATTTGGGCACTTTAAAAATATATGGGCTGCGAAGTTGGGATGCAGGGGTCAGGCCCCTGCCAGCCCACCCTGTAGCTTCGCCCCTGATATCAATCAGGTTGCACTAAATTGGTTGCAGGAGTTGATCCACTAGCAGCTGCCCTGTTTTCTTGCTCAAAATCTGACATATCATTATAATTCTGGTATGTATATATATCGCTCATCCTCAACAATCATATTATGAAGAATTATACAAGCCAACATTATCTCCCACAATAAGTGTTCACCCCATACAAGAGCTGGTCTATTCTTAGGATTGTAATCTATCCATGGGATTGTCATCTATTATTTTTGAAGATAAGATTGTAATCTATCCATCAGATTGTAATCTATTCTTAGGATAAGAATGCAATCTATAACGTCAGTGGATAAGATATCAATATTAATTCATTATTAATTATAACACGACTACATTAACCACTAAAACACATTTACATTAATTAAAACACGATGACATTTAGCACTAAATTAAAATACAAGTACTTCCTCCGTTCCAAATTAAACGCAACAATTTGGACAGCACGGACTCCTAGTTGATTTTTCTTAAGGAGTGATTAGAAAAAGGGAGGGGCATGTGATTAGTTTAGTTAAGCACCCCCACCAAATGCCACCACCACCTACCGCCACAACCTAATCCACCAAGGCACCACCACCACCGAAACTACTACCACCACCACCACCGAAACAACCACCACCACCAAGACACCACCACCACCGAAACAACCACCACCACCAAGACACTACCACCACCACCACCACGGCACCTGCAACACTACCAAAACGCCACCACCATCAAACACTACCAACACCACCGAAATCCACAACCAATTTCACCACTAACACCACCGAAATCCACCACCAATTTCACCACTAACACCACCAAACCCCAATTTCACCACTAACACCACCGAAATCTATAAAAAAAACCCTAAAAACACCGAGAAGAGAGAGAATCGAGGAGAGAGAACGAAAGAAGATCGAAGGTGCAAATCGAATCGATCGTTGTGGGTGTTGGTGGAAATCGTGACTGGTGGGTTGGATTTGTGGAGTGGTGGTTTGATTTCTGAGAGTGGTTGTGATGGTGGTGGTGGTGGTGAGGAGGTGGAAGATCGAAGGTGAATTTGTGGAGTGGTGAGGAGGTTGATTTCGAGAGTGGTGAGGAGGTGGAAGATCGAAGGTGAATTTGTGGAGTGGTGAGGATGTTGAATTCCCGAGAGTGGTGAGGAGGTGGAAGATCGAAGGTGAAGATGGTTGTGATGGTGGTGGTGGTGCCCGAAATCTTGGAGGCCGGAGATAGGATGGTGGCGGTATGAAGATGGTGGTGGTGGTGGTGGGGTGGTGGTGGTGACGGTAGAGGAGAAACTTGAGGTGGGTGGGTTTGAGGAGAGAGAATGTAAAGGTGGGTGATGATGGAGCCTCCTTAAGATTTCTGAGAGTGGTTTGATGGAAGATCAGGGAGGTTTAAATGATGATGATGGAGAAAAGTGGTGGTGGGTGAGAGTTGAGGAGATAGAGAGAGGAAGATGATTTGGATTTGTATTTATTTAATTAGTATGATAAGATCTTGTTAAGGGTTTTATTAGTTTTCATTAGGTAAATTAAGTATGGTTTAATTTTTTAGTAAGGGTATTTTTGTAAATTCACACCTAAAAAACTTACTAAAAATAGAAAGTTTGGAATTGTTGCATTTAATTTGAAACTTCCCAAAACGGAAACTGTTGCGTTTAATTTGGAACGGAGGAAGTACATTAATCATAAAGTATGACTACATGAACCATTAAAACACAATTACACTAATTATAAATCAAATAACAACTAAAAGTCTCTTTTGTTTCAAATTAAAATAAAAATAAGACCAACTTTACTCTTTAATAACTACTTATTAATTTGTATAAAAATTCAAGCAATTTCCCCAAAAATGCCCACTTTTAAAAAGTTAATTTACTTTTATCTAATCTAATCTTAGAAAGCCTATTAGTACAAAAAAAAAACAACAAAAATTACTTATCCCACGTGTCATTCCCCACTCCCCGTGTCTTGACCCTCCTTTCTCTCTCTCTTTCTCTTGCTCTCAAAAATTGAACACAAAACACCATTTACTTATTCTTCTTGTCTTCGACTATGGCAGTTAACCAGGTTATTTCTCTTCTTCCTGGCATTGGATTTATGAAGAGCCTGGAAATCCAGAGTTATTTTTTTTAAATAACAAAATTAAACTCCATTTTTTTCCAGGATAATGGCGGGTCACATGACCCATCATGAAGCCATTGGTTGCAACCACTTCACAACGGCACAACCTGTAACAAGAGCTAACTATAATTTCGTCGGACGCCTAATTTTTACACATAAGCAGGTCTTAACTACTCCCAGTAACAAACACAAGAAATAAATATGCCATAAAATCTAATCTCTCTCTAGTTGTCGCTAGGGTCTGAGAGTGACTCTTGGTTTTCCAACTTTTAGTATCGATTTTCGAGCAGATTAATCCTTATTGGGATTGTTTGTCAGCTTTAATGGCTGACGAGATTGCTTCCAAGTGTGCAAATCTTAAAATAACGGCAGAAGAAGAAGCCCCTGTGGTTTTGGAGGACGCATTAGATGAGAAGAAGATCACAATTCTTGATTTATCTCTTGTTGGCAATGTATTATCTAAACGACCTTATAATTTCGAGGTCTTCAAACATACCATATTTGGTCCATATATAAAGGTGCGCTACTCAGAACCATTGAGAATGGTTTGTTTATTGTCCAATTCGCTACGGCCAGAGATCGTTAAAAGGTTTTGTCGGGTTGCCCTTAGGCTTTTGATGATCATTTGGTGTTGTTAAATGCAATTAATGGCAGCGTTCAGCCATCCGAGATAATCCTAACAAAATGCCCTTTCTGGATTAGGATCTATAATTTGTCGATGGATAGTAGGGCGGAAAAGTGTGTTAGATTAATTGGAGGTAGTATTGGAGAGGTGATTGAAGTTGATCATGTTGGGATAGTCTGGGATAAGTCGGCCCGGGTTAAAAAATTTCTTGACATAATGAAACCTCTTCGGAGGGTTCAAACCATTAGAACCAGGGTAGGAACTTCCGCTATGATAGAGATCAAATACGAGAGGCTCCCTACGTTTTGCTATGTGTGCTGAGTTATTGGTCATATTGAACGCGATTGTATTGATCACAATGCAAAGGATAGAAAGGAGGAGCGGCAATGGGGATCTTGGTTGCTTGCTTCTACAAGGAGGGGAAGACTCGAGATTGGAGAAGAGTTAAAGTCTTTCTTGCGTTGTGGGCGGAGTATCACTTTCGAGTTTTCTCAAGAGAAGGAAAAGGGTGTGTGCGAGGGAGTTGAGAGAGTGGTGCCGGAGGTAGTCTGGCTTGATTATGGGGCTTTTAAGCGCGATGACCAAACACCGCTTCCCCATCAAGCTGAGGAGGTGCAGAATGTTGGTGGTGCGAGTGTTGATGGACAAGGTGCTGTCGATAATTCCATAAGTATGTCAACTCCTTTAATTTTTTCTGCTGGGCATGTGTCAGTTGCTAAGCCTAGGAAAATGAAAGTTGTCAAACGTCATTCTTCTCGGTCGAATCTAGTAGAGGATATTGTATGTGATAGTGACATTTCATGTGATCTGAATGAGAAAAGAAAATTACTAGATCACATGTTAGTTGAGGATGAAAGTGCCAAAGACGAAGGAGGGGGGAAGAGGCTAAAGAGGGATGTTGGTTTTGTGCTTGGCAGTGGTGAAGTAATTGTCGAGGCGGAGGTTGGTCTTCACCAACCCCGCCTGGCATTATGAGTGTTTTGTGTTGGAAATGTCGGGGGTTGGGCAACCCGCGTGCAGTTCACATGCTTCGTTGTTGGAGCATGGCTCATTGCCCAGGGGTGGTTTTTATTGCTGAAACTATGATAAGTGGTGTTGCTGCAGAAAACTTAAAAGGTCGGTTGGGCTTCGATGGTGCACTTGGGGTGGATATGTGAGTCGTTCTGGTGGTCTTTGTATCTATTGGAACGTGAGTAGTGTGGACTTCACTCTGGTTTCTTTTTCTCGTCACCATATATGTGGAGACATTACTGATGCAGAGGCGAATAGTTGGCGCTTCATAGGAATATATGGCTGGGCCGAGAAGTCACATAAGTATCTTACTTGGGATTTGATGAGACATTTTCATAGCTTTGAAGGTCCTATCATTTTCGTTAGGGACTTCAATGAGGTGTTAAGTATGGAGGAGATCGAATGGGGCTCTATGGAGGTGAGAGGGACTATTGGGGGATTTCGTACGGTTCTTGATGATATGGGGCTTCGAGATCTTGGCATTGAGGGTTCTTAGTATACTTGGGAGAGGGGCAAAAATCTAAAAAAATGTATTCGGGAGAGGTTTGACAGGTATGTAGCCTCCACTAAATGGTATGATCTTTTCCCTATGGCATGTGTGGAGCATTTAAACCGATTTTAATCGGACCATACACCCGTTTTAGTGCAGCTGAAGGGTAATCATAGAAGATGTAAAAAGCGTAAAAAGCCTTTTAGGTTCAAGACGGTGTGGTTACTGGATGATGAATGTGAGACCAAGGTGCGAGCTTCAACGGGTATTTCTGCTGACCGACCCTTTGAGGAGAGAATTATGTTGACTGCTACTGAGATCAAGATGTGGAGTCATGATAAGTTGGAGAACTTGGGTAGAAGCATTGCGATAGTGGAGGAAAATTTAAAAATGTTGCAGCAGGACTCGAATTTGGAGGAGTAGACGAGAGCTTGAACTTCAAGGGGAGCTTGATGATCTCTTAGAGAGGCAAGAAGCTTACTGGTTCTTAAGATCTTGAGTTAACTTAAAGATGGTGACAGAAACACAAAGTATTTTCACCATAAGCATCCCAACGACGGCACCGTAATTATATTCATGGGCTTTATGATAGTGCAGGGGTATGGATACAAGAGGAGAAGGAGGTTGAGATTATTGAGGAGTATTATTAGGGGTTGTTCAAAACTTCCTCGCCTTCTTCTGATGCTATGGATGTGGTTCTCAAAGTTGTACCCTCAGTGGTGGCTCATGATATGAATAAGGAACTTACTAGGGAGTGCTCTAAAGCTGAAATTTGAGAGGCTCTAAATCAAATGCAACCTTGTAAAGCGCCTGGGCCTGATGGATTTCGTGCGGTGTTTTATTAGAAGTTCTGGAGCATCCTAGGAGACAATGTGACAACCCTTATCTCTGGCATTATACATGGTACTCGCCCTCCTGACATTTTCAATAAAACTAATATTGCTCTCATTAAAGTTAAGTCCCCTACTTGTGTTTCAAAGTTCAGACCCATTAGTTTGTGTAATGTCATTTATACCCTTGCTTCCAAAGTTATTGCGAACAGGTTAAAAAATATTTTACTAAATATTGTGTCCAAAAATCAGAGTGCTTTTGTTCCGGGGAGGTTTATAACTGATAATGCTTTGATAGCCTTAGAGTTGTTTCATTCTATGAAGTATAAATGCAGAGGAAGGAGGGGTTTTATTGCTATGAAATTGGACATGAGTAAAGCATATGAGAGAGTCGAATGGTGCTTTCTTAGAGAGCTTTTGCTAAAAATGGGTTTTGCGAAGATATGGGTATGAAGCTTATTATTGATTGTGTTTCTTCGATCCAGTACTCTTTTATTGTTAATGGTGATGTTTGTGGTGCTGTTACTTCTTCCCAGGGTCTCAGACAAGGGGATCATATATCCCCATATCTGTTTATATTGGTTGCATATGCCTTTTCAGCTCTTCTAAAAAAGCACTATTGGATAAGTTCCTTCATGGGATGAAGGCCAATAGGGGTGTTCCAGAGATCTTTCACCTCCTTTTTGCTGATGACAATTTTATCTTTGCACGTGCGAATCCACAGGAATGCACTAAGATAGTTGATATTCTCAACAAATTTGAGGTTGCATCAGGTCAGAAGAATAATATTCAGAAGTCGGAAATTTCGTTCAGTAAAGGTGTCAATTCTATGCAGAAGGAGGAGTTGATAGATTTTCTTGCTATGAGACATGTTGATAGCTTGAAACTGGAGCGAAGCAACTCGACCAGGCATCCGAAATATTTAGGGGTCCTAACACTAGTGGAAAAAAGCCCATCCGATTCGGTCAAAACCGGGCTTACCACTCCGGTTTTGGTCCGGATGGGGTGGGCTAGCAACGGTTAACAATGATTAAGCGATCCGGTCCTAAACCGGATCAGTTAATCATTTACTGCTCCGGTTTTGACCCAAAACCGCAGCGTTTGACCACCCAAAAAACCAAAAAAATAATATTATTTGCATTTTTTCATTATTAATCGATACAAAATCAATAGTTTATATCAATACTCATTTTATTAAGCATATTATGCTCAATTGAAGCATAAGAATAAATAATTAGATACATAAAAATATTAGCAACTATAATTTTAACTAAGTTTGCATTGATTGATCCTTTAAGCTTGAGATAAACCGAGAGCCTTTCATCTACAACATCTACTGAACATCCAGCAGGAGCGGCATCATTCTCATTCGGAATGCGTGAGCGGTTTAAAGGTAAATAAAGATGTCATCAAAAGCAAGATTAGGCATATGAAAGAAGATACGAAGAATGCGAGATAGGCTTTCCTATCAACGCAATGATTATCATCATTGTGCTCATTTATATTGCAAATGTACGGAATCATGATCATCATTGTGGTCAAGTATATAATGAGTTAAACATCGACAAGTCTTACACTTTGTTGAATAGAAACAACAATCACTAAGTACAACACAAAATCCAACATGAAGATGCATAATTCTAGAACTATAAGCAGTCCATTCAATTGCCAAGACTAGCATCAACAAGAAGTGGACATGAAAATATACATAGATCAAGTCCGGCCTTAGTCTGGAAATAATAAAAACAATTCGAATGATTTCACTATTTCACCTCGGAACAACTCATATGCAATGACATGAAATCTAAGGCCAATTGAGTGAAAAGGTAAGAACCGGCCTAGATGCAAAAAATAAGACAGGCTGCAAGGCCGGTTCGGTAGCCTTTGATCGGGGTATTCTTTGTAATGTAATAGATTGATCGAAGATGGAAGCTAAGAGAAGAGGATTTTGATTTAGATGGATAATCTGGAAAATAGATGTGATTGAAGATTAAATAAGAAGAGAAATCGAGGGAATAGATAAATCATCATGTTAATGATGTAATAAAATCATCCACTACAGAGAATACACTATCAGGCCTTAAAATGGTTGGAGCTGGACACTCCCAAAACTAAACATCTAAAAGCTAAATTACTAACCAAATTTCTCGTTCCGCTTTTCTCTCTACTCGTCTATTTATAGCAAATCTCCTCCTTTTCCTACTCTTTCCATCTTCCTCGAAGCTACTTCTAACTAAGTAATTACATAATACCAATAGTGCCTCTCCCCTTAGGCCGATTCATTACAACTGCTTCTCTATTCAAAGATTTAATAACCTCTTATAATCTCCAACAATAAACCCTGAATGGGAGACAATCCTTCTAAGTGACTGCATGTCTTACCGTGACAGAGATATAATTTCAACAAACCGACAAAAAT
Organism: Beta corolliflora; assembly: GCA_947648045.1. NCBI lineage: Eukaryota > Viridiplantae > Streptophyta > Magnoliopsida > Caryophyllales > Amaranthaceae > Beta > Beta corolliflora. Next base: position 391,387 of record CANSZD010001063.1, read on the forward strand.
CTGCACTACTATATGCTTACTTCCATGCAATTGAATAAAAGAATCTACAAAACCACGGGATAGCCAGTAGAATCTACAACTTAAAATAATACCCAGTTGTAAACTTGTAATAATCGGAGAGAATCTCCCCTCATTTCAAGGGAGTCATATAGATAAATGAGTGTCGGAAATAAAATTGAAGTATTTCTATACCGCTTGGGAACTTTGTTGCTATTTCCCATTTCACCATTGTTGAAACTGTTTTTTTTTGAATGCCTCTCCAAGTCCATCCCTAGAAGGCGATTTTGAAGAGGACATTGATATTGACTTGTAGCGGCCATTCACAGTTTTGGAGAACCATCTAGCACAGGCATCCATGCTTTCGGGATTGTGCGTTCCATCTAAATAATATACAAGGTCTCCTGTAGTTGTATTAGAGGACTTGGATATGCCATCATAAACAATCCGAGCCCTCCCTGGAAGATGTGCGGATGAAAGACCTCTTAGGAATGCGTCCGGCATATCGGCTTCATGATATTCCCGATTACATTTTTTATATATAAGCAACCAATAAAAGATAAGGTGAAAGATGAACCACTAACCCGAGATATGAACGAACTTTGCAGTATAAATAAAGAAACGTTATCAAACAACATCAACACTAATCACTAACAAGGCCATCTTGGATATCACATACTAACTTTTGAAGTCCAAATGCCAAGTACATCATAGATTCCCTCTACCACGTAACCCTTAACAATGTAGACTACGTCTACAACCACATGGTAAATCACCCCGGATTATTGCTTTTACATGAAAGAACCAATTACACATACACCGATTTCATATTTTCAACTTTCAAGTGGCACCTAATACTAAAGCCAGGTTTACCTAATAATTTCGCTCTGTTGACCTCGTACAGAATGAAATACTGATGGCAGGAATCCTAAGAACAATGCAAAAGCACAATGAGAGATAACAAAATTACAAATGCATGCAGTTATCACGGTCGCAAAAGATCTAATGCACAAGAAGTGGTACAAGAAAAAAGAACAAAAGTTAGCTAACGAACATTAAATAGCAGCTCTTCCGAGTTTCCTGTACGTCGAAGCCTGGATTTACGAGAGAGAAACATCAAGACTTGCATTTACGAGTTGACGATCGCCGACCAAACTAAAGCTGTAATCCATTTGAATTCCGACAGCTAAGAGGTTTCACAACTTCAAATGGAACCCGCAAATAATGACAGCCGAATAGACAGATCAGATAATTACTAACACACGACATTCCACAAGAGTCAACTTTTAGTTTGTCTGTTATGCTTCAAGGCACCAAGCAAACATAATACGTGATGATTTATAATCTTAACAGTGTAGATATAAAATTTACAGTTGAGAATCAGATAATTGGTGTAGGCATTAGTGAGAAAAATGTTCAAAAGGTTGTTTTAGGATTCTTTTTTTGGTTCCCTAAACATTTTTAAGCTACTACAAGTCGACATCTCGAGGAGGGATCAAAGAAATCAATTGCTTTCTAATTATTAAGAAGATATGTTGATCCCCCCTATTACACTTTACACTAGCTTACCACTCCCTATCTAGTAGGTTAGAGCCGGACCTAGCATATGAGGAAGACTAGGGATATAGTTGAAGCACGGTTGAAGCACCGTAGCTTCTAGATTCGGTTCATACAATCATACAAACAAGCATAATCTTAAATCTAGGCTTCACGGTGAAACCGAAACCGCCATTAGACTAGGGATATAGTTTTGATTTTTGAACGCAAATGAAGTGAAGATCGAAAATCTTCTATTCGATTCCTAGAGCCATACTATCGGAATAGATTAGAGTGAAAGCGGCCTTTCTCGGTGTAATGTTCGAGATCCAATTAATTCATCATCACATCTACAACAATTGTAATTCGAGACTTTCGGTTATCTTGTTTCTTGATGATCCCGCACTAATCAACTCAAAACAAAAGAGAAAGCTTCATGGATCTCTCTATTCAAGGGCTTAAAGAAGGAAAAGACAAGGCACTGACTCGGTAACAACAAATCTGTTGTGCTTGTAACAACAATAGTACATTCATCTAGTGATTGGCCCTATTCCCATCATATAATATATTTTTCTCATGGTACGACAAAGATAAAATAGATTTACGGAATATTTAATAAATAAACAAGTTGACTCATAGTTAAATTAACCAAATAAGCAATGAAGTACAAATTATCATACGAGTAAAATTATGAGCGACCCAGTAAACTTAAAGACAAGACTGAATGTGCAAGGATTTCAAAACTCGGGAGCTTAGGAGGAGGTTGTTTCCTAAGAATGAAGGGTAGTTGAAATTGCTCCTAGTTAATCGACACTAAAAAGTAAATTGCATAAGAACTTTGGGCAAATTTCTTGCTTGATAAATAGAATCTTCCACTTGTTTCTAAGTCTGGTTGATCCATAATGACTTAGTTACCACCTAAGTTCCTAGAGTTTAGAGATGGAGGATACATGGCTTCCAGTGTATTATACCCGGATTAATTATCATATTTACTTCGCACTAGTGCACTTGGAACTTAGGAAAAGTCGCAAACATATCAATTAAAATGTAAACAAAAGCAACCCCAAGAATCGGATAAACAAATAAAATAAACTACATTCAATTAAGTAGCACTACAAATTTCAAATCAAATAAAAAACTACTACAACAACCATTATTTCGTGAAAAAAACAAAAAAACATAACCCCTAATCATGAAAAAAGAGTAAAGACTATAAATTCATGCTAAAATCAATGGAAAATAGAAATGAACACGATCCATATATAAATAAAGAAATAAAACCCGTTTTTAGAGCAAATTAATGGAAGGAAAAAAAGAGGGACATACCGAATATGAGCGAGGTTTAGAGCATCGAGCACAAGATAAAGTCGATTCATTTGGTTCAGAGACAATTCCAGTTTCGTACTATTCCTTAGCAAACGAAACTGGAATGCGTGAGAAACACCAAACTTCAACAACGACGTCAATTTTATAGTTGGTGTCAATTCATTCTCGATGAGCATAGCCGTCGTTAAGGAGGAATTGCCGGAGAATCGGAAGCAATTGGGCGAGAGAGGCATGGGCGAGGAGGGGGAGGGAAAGTGAGAGAGATGAGAGTTAGGGTTGAAGAGGGATGAAGTTGGGCGCGGGGAATTATGAGGGAGAGTGGGCCTAAGGAGTTAAGGACTAGCTGATCCGGTCAGCTTAACCAGATCCATTATAAAAAAGCGGATCGGTTTTTTGTTAACTGATTTGGTTCTCTTAAAAACCGGAGCGGTTAGTTTCCCAGATTTCCCACCCAAATTTTCGAGGATTTACGGATCCAATTCTCTTAAGGACCGCAGCGGTTATGTTGTGACATATAACGTTTTTTCCACTAGTGTAACCTTGTCGTATCGTTCGAAGAAGCTTATTTTTCTGAGATTCAGGATCGTGTGTGGAAGAAGCTCTAAGGTTGGAAGGAAATCTTCTTTGTAGGGCGAGGAAAGAGGTATTGCTGAAATCGGTTATTCAAGCTATTTCCACCTATCTCATGGTTGTGTATTAGCTCCCGGTTGAAGTAATAAGCTCTATTCATTCTGCTATGGCAAAGTTCTAGTGGGGCAATAAGGGTGCTCAAGGAGTGATACATTAGAAGAGTTGGGCATCTCTTTGTACTCCAAAGTGTATGGGGGGATGGGATTTCGGGATCTAGTAGTATTTAATGAAGCGTTGTTGGGGCGTCAAGCATGGTGTCTTATTTAATCGACCAACTCTCTTTTTAGCCTAGTTTTTAAAGCTAAATACTATCCGAATTCTTCTTTTATAGAGTCTGTGTTGGGTCATATTTCAAGCTAATCTTGGAGGGGGATATGGGGTGCGAAATCATTGGTGAAGGAAGGTATTGTGTGGCAAGTCGGCAATGGGACGAACATTCGTGTCTGGGATGATCTGTGGGACTTTAATCAGGGCAGCATAGTTGTTAGTGGTGTTAGGAGGGAGGGTGTGAATTTTGTATGTGATCTTATTTATTTTGATGTCATGAATGGGATGTAGAGAAGATTAGGGAGTTTTTGATGAGCGAGATGATACTGCCATACTTGCACTCACGCTTAGTGATAGGCTTCCTCATGACTCTATTAGTTGGGCTTTCACTAAGGATGACATGTACTTAGTGAAGGCAACCTATATGGTTGGCAAGGTGGGCAATCAGGATTTATTTCATCAAGCGTGGATTAAAATATGGGGGCTCGAAATTTCTCCTAAAGTAAGACATTTCTTATGGCGTGTGTATGCGGATACTCTCCGGGTTCGATCTTTGCTGAAGTAGCGACATATCCTTGAAAATGACTTGTGTCCTTTGTGTAAAAGCTGCGCTTGAATCCACGACCCATGCACTGTTAACTTACCCAGAAGTTCGCGAGGTATGAAGGATGGCTGGGCTGGATGCTCTTGTGCTTACGAGGGAGGTGGGTAATTTTTTGGAGTTGTGGGAGGAGTGGGATGATGTTGATGCTGCAACTCTCGTGGGGATGGGTTTTCTCGCCTATAATTTGTGGGTTAGGAGGAATAAGGTGGTCTTTGAGGAGCATGCGGTGTCGAATGATAAAGTGGTCTCGTTTGCAAAGAAAGCAACTACTGATTTTGGAGTCGTACTCTAAGCGCATCTTTGGTGGCTCGTGTCCAGCAATTAAGAGGAGCTTAAAGGTATGGGAGCATCCCGCTACTGGGTGTAGAAAGCTCAATACTCACGCTTCAATTGGAGAAGATGGCTGGGTGGGGCTAGGTGTTATTGCCCGTGATCATGTTGGAAGTGTTCTTTTGGCTGCTACTCGCAGAGTTCGTGCAAACTGCCCCCTTGCCTTGGCTGAAGGTAAAGCACTTTGTATGGCCCTGAGGTTGGCTCGAGCTCATGATTTTCGTGACATCGTGGTAGAGACGAATTGCCAAATACTAGTTAACCGACTCTCTAAAGGAATTATTTTTCTGTCTGATCTTGATGTAGTTGTAGAGGATGCTTTGTATTTGAGTAAAGACTTTAGTTATGTTAGATGGTCTCATGTTCTCGGGGATGGGAACACCGTTGCTCATCACCTAACTTGATTTGTGTCGTGGAGTCGAGCAACGTTGGGAATCTCATTGTCCAGTGGAAGTTGCTCCTTATGTGTTGATGAATTCTCTCTCTTTAAATTAATCTAAGCTCCTCTGTCCTTTCCAAAAAAAAGTACTCCCTCCGTTTTTTATTACTTGCATAATTTCTTTTTGCACACAAGGTAATGAGAGATAGAGAGAGTATATAAAAAAAAGAGCTCCATGTGCTAGGAGAGATAAAGAGAGTATATATTGCTAAACATAGAAAACGATGCAAATAGTACAAAATTACCAAAAATGAAAAACATTGCAAGTAATAAAAAAACGGAGGAAGTATATCTTCTTTGGGGAGCAACTCCCAAGGAAGCCTTAGATTTTGGATACGTATTTAAACAAGTGCGTCAGTTTTCTATTAGTAGTTAACTAAACATGATCAACCAACAGGTGATAGCCAAGTGGTATTGACATCACCTTTAATCCTAAAGGTCATGAGATCGAGTATCACCCCTAGCAAGAGGTATCCCCAATTTCTCTATCTCATTGCAAGGGACTTCAACTTACCTATTTACAATAAAAAGTTAACTAAACATGATCACATGAAATTATACAAATCTTTCTTACTTAATTGTACAATGAGTCTATAACGAGTACCAACCACCACTTACTACCATTATTAACAAATAAAGGCTATTGTTTCCAAATATGACGTGACAACTGTACAATTGGAATTACATCTTATGCATAATTTTTTTTTTTTTACGGTAGACACAAAATTGTGTCTCCCCCTTTTAGCACCCAATGATGACTAATACCTCCGTCTAATTGGTCCGAATCAAAAGAAAAATAAGGAACGAGCCTAAAAACAAACTCTATACAAGTCCATTCCATTTTCTAACCATTTTTTAATTAAGCCCATTTTCAAAAGCTGTTTAAAAAATAGTTTTATAAAAGTCTATTACGAAAAATCCAATTTATTGCCCATTTTTAATTATGGAATAGATTGATTATAAGGTAGAGCATCCTTGCCCTTAGGCTATGCTTAGTTCACCTTATATTTACTTATTTCAGATCAAATCAAATCAGACCAAACCAACCAGACTAGATTAGATCAGGCCAGATTAGATTAGACAAGATCAGATTAAATCAGAAAAAAATAAGGTCATTTCAGTTCAGATCATGCTTATATTTAAAAACTTATTATTATTGTTATTGGTACATAGTTTTACTAATGCTATTATTATTATTATTATTATTATTATTATTATTATTATTATTATTATTATTATTATTATTGTTATTGTTATTATTATTATTATTATTATTATTATTATTATTATTATTATTATTATTATTATTTTTATTATTATTTTTATTTTTATTATTATTATTATTATTTTTATTTTTATTATTATTATTATTATTATTATTATTATTATTATTGTTATTGTTATTGTTATTGTTATTGTTATTGTTATTGTTATTGTTATTGTTATTGTTATTGTTATTGTTATTGTTATTGTTATTGTTATTGTTATTGTTATTGTTATTGTTATTGTTATTGTTATTGTTATTGTTATTGTTATTGTTATTGTTATTGTTATTGTTATTGTTATTGTTATTTTTATTGTTATTGTTATTGTTATTGTTATTGTTATTGTTATTGTTATTGTTATTGTTATTGTTATTGTTATTGTTATTGTTATTGTTATTGTTATTGTTATTGTTATTGTTATTGTTATTGTTATTGTTATTGTTATTGTTATTGTTATTGTTATTATTATTATTATTATTATTATTATTATTATTATTACTATTATTATTATCATTATATTACTATTATTAATTTTTAGTATTACTTTATACGATTAATATTACTAATAATACTACTATTTCCTAGTATATTTATTCAAAAGGATGATTATTATTATTGTTGTTGTACTCCTACTTATTAATTATCATTGTTGGTAATTATTATTAATGTCGTTGTTATAATTATTAATGTCATTGTTATCACTATTTCCATCTATTTGTGTTCAAGAAGAAGGATGTTCTTTTGGCATTTGTACGTATTCTTTTTTTATATATATTCTAATTAACAATTTTGATATTTGGTATTATTTTTGATGTTGTACATGTAAAGAACATGGCAATAGTATATGATGTTTGTTTTTTTAAAAAATTTTGGCAGTATAATATAAAGTATATGTTATTAGTTTACATTTTCTTTGTTCCTTATTAATCTACACACTTTTCTTTTCGGGCCATTACTTTTTAATAGTTCTACTGTTACTTTATCTATATAAGGTAAAAAGTTCAATCATTATTCCCCACTATTGTCCCCAATGTGGTCCCTCACTAAATAAATTAACCCACTTTAACCCCCCACTACCTCATTTTTCTCTCTCCTCTATTTTTTATTTACTTTTTGTACTTTTTACTCTCCACTTTTCATAATTCCTCTTCTCTCTCTCCTAATTTTTCACTTTTCCTTGGTTTTAGTGAAAAGCAAACCGTGCAGATTAAATAGGAACAGAGATAGTATAAAACATGAGTAGCATGGGATAAACTAATGGTGTTGGCATCACTTTCAAATTTCCCCCTACAAGTGATTTCAACTTATCTTTAAAAACAAAGTTTATATTGAACATGACAACGATATAAGAATAACATTTTAACAATTTTTGTTCATGATCATATGATTATATATAATTCATGGGTTTATTTATAAATAAAAAAGAACAATTAATTGATATAACAAAGAACATGTTGTTAGTTAAATCAGAACATGCCATCAATATAAAAATAACATCTATCTTTTATTTTCAGAATGTGTTCTTTTAATAGAGTTTGTGTGCTCTTTCAATAATAATAATAATAAAAAACTTAAATGGACCCGGTGCATGCTGACTTAGTGTGCACCAGGTTGATAATTGATATTAACTTCATATAGTGAGTTTTATAGAGATATAGTGAACTTATATACAATATAGTTGATTTTATTAACGGAAAACATATAGTAAAATTAAATGCAATATCGTGGAGGATTGGGGAAAAATTCACATGAATAATCCCAACTTTCATCCATCTTCTCAAAATAATCCCAACTTTAGATTATTCTAGAATAATCCCAACTTTAAAAGGAGCCTTCTCAAAATAAACCAAATTATATATTTTTCTTGCCTACACTAATCCAATTTAGGTCTATATATAATATAGTGAAAATTAACAGTTCGAATTATTTTGAGAATGTACCCCCTAAAGTTGGGATTATTCTGAAATAATTCAAAGTTGGGATTATTTTGAGTAGACTTGTGAAAGTTGGGATTATTCATGTGAATTTAGCATGCATGAAGATATAGGTTGTGTAGTATATATCGTGACACGTGCTTTAACATATAAAAAGATGTAGTTTCTGCATGATATAGTGAGTGTCTGAATGATATAGTGAGATTTTGCATGATTAATTGACTGTGTGAATGATATAGTGGATTGTTAATAGGGATGGAAATGGATCGGGTTCGGGGCGGGTGGAGGTTCACCCGCATCCATCCATCACCCGCATAAACCATCACCCGCATCCATCCATCCGTCATCCATCGGGTGAACGGGTGGGTCGGGTGGTTAGCGGGTGAGGAGATATATAACAATTTTTACAAAAAAATATGTCATAAGATACATATTTATTAAAATTTTTAACTAAAATTTTTATAAAGTAAGTAAATAAACATGTGTAATTGATAATATGGATGATGGGTGGGTGTTAAGCGGGTGATGGATCGGGTGACGGATGAAAAAAATCTCACCCGCACCCGACCCGCATCCACCACCCGCTTCACCCGCCACCCGCTTTTCATCCATTTATTTCGGGTTTTCACCCGCTTAATAAAACCGGGTTAAGCGGATGATGGATGATCCATCATCCATTTCCATCCCTAATTGTTAAGAAATCATGTAGTTTGTGCATGATATAGTATGTTCCTGAATGATATAGTGAGTTTCATCATGATATAATGGGTTTCTAAATGATATAGCGGATTGTTTAGAAATGATGTAGTTTCTGCATGATATAATAAAAAGTTCCTGAATGATATAGTGAGTTTCTGCATGATGTAATGGGGTTCTAAATGATATAGTGAGTTTCTGCATGATGTAATGGGTTTCTGAATGATATAGCGGATTGTTTAGAAATGATACGTGCTTTTGGCCTGGTGCACTCTAATGTTAACGTGAACCGGATCCACACAAGTCAGATTGCTCTTTCAATGGTCTTTTTTTTTATTCTCATTATATGTTATTCTCATTACTACCTAAATTCGTATTATAAATGGACCTTAGACATGAACAATATTTTTTTTATAAGGTAAGAAAAAAGGATTTTAGGAGATCCTTGCTCGTGAGGGGAACTCCTAAAAAGTCATTTACAAGAATGGAATGAAGAGATGAATTGGTACAAGGAGTAATATTAAAACTAAACTGAACTAAATGTCCTACATTAGCTATCCAATCTACAACTTTGTTAGCTTCGCTATAGACATGACAGATCTGATAGAACTGGAATGGTTGAAGTAGACCGTGTATATCCTCTATAATAAGTTGTATCTGCCAAGGAGCCTTCCATAGTTTTTAACCGCGTTGATTACAAGAAGATTATCACCTTTGATGTGAATGTTATGGATGCCATGATTTAAAGCCAAAAGGAGACCATTCTGAAGAGCAGTAGCCTTGGCCACGATCACATGAGTAATTCCTAATTGTAAAAGGTGGCATGAATGAGCTCACCGTTACTATTGCGAATAATAACCCCCGCAGCAGCTGAGTTTTTTGAGATCGAGCCGTCGAAATTGAGTTTGAAGTAGGATGGAGGTGGAGGAGCCCAAACAACTTGAATGATAGAATTGTGATGAGAGGTGGGAGGTGGTTGATGGTGAGAGGAGAATGGAGTACCTGCGAGATAGCAAGAGTCAAGTGATGTTCGAAGGGTCCATTCGTGATAAAGGAATTTGGCTTTGCGAAGTATTATGTGATTGTTAAAGTTGGCGTTATTAAAAATAATGTCGTTTACTTGCCAAAAAAATAATAATGTCATTTCTTTCTTTCCATATAAACCAAATTAGAAAAATGAATTTGGCTATGACATTTTTTTCAGATTTAAGGGATTGGAGGACTTTTAAAAGAGAGGTGCCTTTGTGGTGAAAGTTTAGCCATGTACGAGTTTCCTGAAGATCCCAAACTTTCCTGACATAAGTGCACTGATTAAACAGATGATTAATTGTTTCAGGTTGGGAGTGACGTGGAGGGCATAAATTGGAAGGAGCAATTTTTCTTTTAAAGAGTATATCCCAGACACACATACTTTTATGACACAAGTTGCCATAAGAAAATCGTAATTTAGGTGGTATGTCGAAGCTTCCAAATCCATTTAAAAATCCAATGTTCCTACGATGGATCGAGATCATGAGCTATCCAAGTAGGCCGATTTGACGGTGAAGTCACCCGAGGGGGTACAACCCCAAATAGCAGTGTCGGGTGTAGGGGAAGAGGGGAAGCGGGATCCCTTTGACCCGGGCTAATGAGATAATGTGGCAAATAGGGTTGTAGCTTTAGTAAGTCCCGTTTCATTGATGGTAGAATGAAGTCGGAAACTTTTAGGTTGAGATCCACTTGGCAAGAAGGGATTTTAAGCGTATGATACAAGGGGGCATAGGATAGCCAATTATCACCCTAGAAGGAGATAGACTTTCCATCTTCAATTTTCCATCGGATCCCTTTTCTAAATATGTCTCGTTGGGCTAAAAATCTGTCTCCATATTTGATAATCACTTGGCTTAGATTTACATTGGAAAAAGCTTGAGTTTGATAAATATTTATGTTTGATGATTTTTACCCAAACGTTATCGTCTTGAGTGAGAATTTTTCATCCCAATTTTGCTATGAAGGCTTTATTAAGCGGGAGAGTTTTACGAATACCGAGCCCACCTTTAGATTTTGGCTTACAAATTTTACTCCATGCAATTAGAGGAATAGCATTTTTATCTTTTTGTTGTCTTCAAAAAAATGACCGATGCATACTGTCAATAGATTTGGCAATAGACTGAGGGAGAAGAGAAGAGGCGCAAACATAGGCTAGGAGAGCCTCTAAGTTTCTTTGGATTAGGGTATGCCTACCAGTTTTAGAAAGGAAGCATGCTTCCCAACTGTGCATCCTCTGTTATGTCTTTTGAATAATGTGTTTAAAATCATTTGTAGTCGGTTGAAAAGAGCTGAAGTGAATTCCTAAATACCGACCTAAGCTAGAGGTTGGGGCCATATGAAAATGGCTAGCAAGAGAAATTTTTCTTGAGGACGTGATCGTTTTTGAAAAAATAATCGAGGACTTGTGGAAGTTTACCAATTGGCCTGAGAGTTGACAAAAAGAGTCAATAACGGATTTTAAATTTTTGCACGCAGTGCTGGTTGCTTTACAAGAAAGGAGGCTGTCATCAGTGAACATTAGACATGGTATGGATGTAGTGTGGGGGCGTAGTTTAAATCGTATATCGAAATCATTATTTTGTGATGCTAAGCTAAGCTTTATAATAAAAACTTAATTCCATGCAAAGGATAAAAATATGGGGTGAAAGCGGGTCACCTTGTCTAAGACCTCGAGATGGTTTAAACCATGGGGAAGGTTTCCCATTGACTTTAATAGAATATGAGACTTTGGTTACACATTCCTTTATCAATTAACCCACGTAACAGGGAAGCCAAAGGCTAGTAATGTAGCCTAAAGAAAATCCCATTCAATACGGTCATAGGCTTTTTCCATATCGAGTTTAAGCGCAATTTCAACCTGGTTTTATTTTGTGATTTGTGAAACGTATTCAGGATTTCTTTTGCAATGAGAATGTTGTCATGAATTGATCGGTCGGATGTGAATGCATTTTGAAATGGGCTAATGATTCTTTGTAGAATTGGGCTAAGCCTTGCAACTAAGATTTTGGAAATAATTTTGTAGAGCGTATTAATTAAACTTATAGGTCTGAAGTGATTCGGGTTTTCAAGGTGATCAATCTTAGGGATGAGAGTTATGAGCGTATGATTTTGAGAGGGTGGCAATTTTCCATGATGGAAGAAATTTTGTATTGCCGTAGTAATCTCTTTTCCAATAATAGACCAATATGCTTGGAAGAATTTACTTCCAAAAATGTCGGACCCAGGGGCTTTGTCAGGGTTAATATGAACAATATGTTCTTTTTATTATGAACAATACCTAAAATATGTATTCTTTTATTCTTACTTTTATGTTCATATACTATGTTTTATTTTCAAAAGAAGAAATAGAAAAAACTAACTATGCTATTATTATTATTATTATTATTATTATAATTATTATTATTATTATTGTTATTATTATCATTATTATTATTATTAATATTATTATTATTATTAATTTTTTTAAAGTTGTGATAGTAATAAAATAATAGTAATAGTAATACTAGTAATGAAATTTAAAGTGATAATAATTTTAGTAATAATATGTTCTATAAAAGCTAAGTTCAAATCAAATAAGTTCATATCAGATCGGATCAGGCCAGATAAAATAAATAAGTTCAAATCATATTATAAAAAATAAGTTCAGATCAAATTATTTAAATGAGGTGAACTAAACATAGCCTTAATCACCTCTCTAGAAGCTAGGTAATTTAGCAAAAAAAAAAATGGAGCTGAAGATCATCTTGATGAGTAACCTTTGCAGAGCAATGTACTGTGTACATGTACCATCTTGACAGCCAATTGGCTCTAAAACCAAACAAGTATTAAGGAGCTAGAAAGCATGGATTCACAGTAACCATTAGCTGTTGGAGTTTATAGTAGAAACTCTAAGTTTGCTTCAAAAGAATATGAAGAGTCATTTTTACCTTTTGTCCCACATTGAAAGAATATAAGGGAAGAGTAAGGTTTATAACCATTACTCTTTCTCTACCCTTTGAGTTGAGTAGCAATGAGGCTTTTAGTGGGTATGTGGTGATGTGTGGTTGCCACACGCCCGCCCGGGCCAGGGCCATGGGCCTTGGGCCTTGGGCCTTGGGCCTTCAGCTTTGGGGAATAAACTTAACTTAACTATCTTTTTGGGTCAAAAATCTGTCAGCATTTAATGAACGTGTCAAAAATCTGCCAGTCTTAAGTTACCGTTTTTCCCCTAATCTCTCTCTCAATGCCGTTTTTCCCCCTAATCTCTCTCCTGATTTACTGCCATTAAAATCCCCATTAAGTGACCGTTTTTCCCACGATTTCAGCCATATTCTGATCTCGTTTGGGTTTTGTAACACCCCCAAAATCCATACACGTCTAAACTACGTTGCATCGACTTTGGGAGTGTTACCGCCGCGGTGAAACGCAAGGCTTATTTAATTTAAAACACTAACTTACTCTTTATTATGAAAACTAAACTGCAGCGGAAATAAAATACTAACTTAACTACAACTCGGGAATCACTATTGACCCCTTTTATTTAAAACCATAAATCATAAACAAATTTCTAGGATGTTCAACCAAAACAATTTAAAAGTTTACAATTAAAAGTATCCCCTGTATGCTCGAACTCATGCAGCATCACCAACATACCTAATCTGCTCCCCATTGAAATATCAATGGTTCATCACAGGTCAACAAACAACACAAATAACAAACAATCAGCTATGCTGAGTACGTACATAATCAATTACATAATAAACTAAACATAATCAGAATAATAATAACAATTCCTAATCATGATTCTACAAAAACATTAAATTCCGTTTTTACAATTTATTTGGCATCGAACGGGCACCGTCATCTTTCTAGAATCATACGGGCTACTTAATCCTTAATAGACAACTTGGTCTATTAGATGAAATGTAAATACGATTTCGTTCCGTTCCACATCCATCACCTTAGTATGCATACCCCCAAGATCGTACGGAACCTTCCGCCTACTTGAGTTATCAAAATTTATAAGGACACTACTGTCGTCACAGTAGGCCTGCGTAGGAGTGTAGAACAAGTCTCACACTCCCCCCATTGTTCATCACTTGTAGGGAGTCCAACTACAAATTTATTGCCAAAACCCTTTCTTAGTATCGATCATTCATACCACGTTAAACATGTAATCATTTTAACATTCCTTCTTGGATACAATACTCAAATCTTTATTCTTGTAACAACCTTGTCACACCATAGATCAAAGAATACAAAAATCCAAAACTTTCATGCTTATGATACGATAGAATTACGCATTACAATGCTACATACCGCAATCATGCTACCAAACAATCTCAGCAATCACAATCATACAATCGTTCCCTATCATGATTCTAGGTTCCAATAGAATAATTCACAACCTAACATGGTACTAGTAATTGCAACTGAACTAGTACGCGTACGTACCTTGTAACAGAGAATCTTTGCTGATTACTTAAAACGTTCCGCTTATGAAATTGGGACCTAATCGAATAATAGAAATACTTCAGTGCTAAGTCCTTGGTATTATTAAAGTAAAAACCAGCTTATCCAACTATGTAAGATATGGTGTTTTGAATATTAAAATTAACCAATCTTATTGTTTTAAATTTCTTTTCATGAACTCTATTAAAACTAATATATTTAGAACTTAATAATAAGTTTGCTAATTTGATTATCTCTAACTTATTTTATACTTGTTCATGACAATAAAACTTAACTTTTACACTACTTTGTTTATAATAACAAACTTAACTAGATACTTATATAAGAACTATAAAATCAGAATTGAAGAAATAAGATCAAAGTAGGAACTAGTAGTGTAATATAAATCTAATTTCTTTTAGTTCATAATATGTACCTTTATTTACAATTATAACTTAACCCACTATACATAAGTATAATAAAAACAGAATTGAGAATCAAAAATCCTCCTAAGAACTACTAATATAATCAAGAATTTGATTTTTCTTTAACCTTTACTATACTTAGTTTACAAAACTAAGTCAAACCATTATACCCAAGTATTACAAAATCAGATTTGAGGAACAAAGTTATCTCAAGAATTAAAGCATAATTATAATTCTGATTTGTTTTACTAATTCTATGCTTTATTAATAATTACAAAACTTAATCAAAATACATAACAAAATCAGATTATATAAATTGATTTGAAGAAGAAAAGAGAATTTTTTTTTTTTTACCGAAAGGACCTTGCTGGCGACGATCACCGGCGACGTTTTGAAGAGATCCGGCTGCAACACCAGCCACACGCCACCACGCTCGAAGGTTCGAGCCCACGCACGCACGCCACGTCCCTTGCCTCGACGCACCGCACGCCCTCGACGAACCCTGCAGTCGAAGCCTCGCGCGACCCACACGAATCTGCCTTCCACTGTGCTGCGCGTCGCGAGCCTCTGCCGACGAGTTGCTGTGCTTGACGAAGCAACAATGAAAAACTGATGAGGGAAGAAGAACGTAGGAGGAGGGGGAGCAGCGTGAGGAGGGAGGAGAAGAGAGGAGAGAGAAAAGGATCTTGAGAGTAAGAGAAGAAAAAAAACGGCTGAGTAAAAAAAATAGGTTTTCTAATTTTTTTTTTCTTCCTTTTCTTATTTATAGTACGAGAAACCTTAGTTTATTAGGATTTGTTTCCAAATCGAATTTTGATTTATTATTTAACAAAAACCGAATTAAAATATAATTAGGTACAAAAGTAGGTTGTATATTTAAATTATAACTGTAGTCTTACCTAAACTATATTATAAAATACTTTCACTTTTACTTTATATTTTCTTATTTATAAGAACATAACTCCCAAAATACGGAGTATTACAGGCTTCCCCCCTTAAAGGAAGTTTCGTCCCGAAACTTTGAGGTAGCCAGTCTTAACGACGAACTTTTGCACTTCTAAGTCCCCAAATTTCACAAGCGTTTTCCAGTTTTCGCAAGTCACATAAACAATAATACACATAAATAACAAACTTAAGCAAACTTTTAGGGGAAGCACGAAATTCTATCGCATTCTCCCCCCCTTAAAAGAAAAGTTACGTCCCCGTAACTCGCCTACCCCTTGAAAGAGCTCCGGGTAATTTATGCAATCGAATAACATATTTAAAACTTTGCATACAATTAGTTCTCCCTAAATATCTATAAAATAAGCCCCAAATGTCCCTCATGTTCTTCCTTGCTCCTTGAATATATCAATATATCGTCTATGAACACGACTACGAATTTATCGAGGTAGGGTCGAAAAATCTTATTCCCAGATTGACGTCTAGGTTCGATAAATTAAACTCTATTAGATCGGAAGGAAAGAAGCCCCAGACGGAATAACTATAGGCATAGAAATTGACTCGGACTCAACCAATGCTAGAGTTCTAATAGTTGTATGGGCAACAAAAAAAACAAAGATGCTCCAGAATCGAACAAGACTTTAACAGGAATCGAGTTTATAGAGAAAGTACCCGTGACAACATCTCTACGAGCTTCCTCTTCACTAGCCGTCATCATATACAGCTTTCCTGTGCCCCTATTATCATAATTGTTGGTCACATGGTTCCCAGTTGGTGCCTGATTATCTGCATTGGTTGGTGGTTTGGAGTAATTAGAGTTCCCTGACCCATTGTATGCATTTCCACCATTCTCATTCCCATTCATAGGCTTGTCTCCATAGTTCCCTTTTTCTTGACTATTAGGGTTAACCTTATTCTTCGAATAGCACTCGTATGCTCTATGCCCCATTCTCCCACATTCATGACACTCCACCTTATTACCCTCGCAATCCTTCCCAGGATGGTTGTGTGGGCACTTCTTACACCTATACACACGCTCAGGTCTGCGGTTATTGGTGTTATTGTTGCGGTTATTGTTATCGTTGTTGGGTCCCTTATTGAAGTTTCTTTGGGAGGTTTGATTGTTCTGGTTCCCATGGTGTTTCTTTTCAAATCTCTGAACCTCAGGATTTGGATTCTCCTTTCACTTCTCACCTTGTTTACCCCCTTCCTCTCGTTTCCTTATCGCATATAGGTGGGCAGCTTTGCCTAAGACATGGTCCAACGAGGTGAAAGTATCTCCCCCCAGTCTCCCTTGTAGGTCAAGGGTGAGCCCTAATTCAAAACATGAGGCCTTAGCTTCCTCAGTAGGGACAATTTCAGGAGCAAATCTCATCAGTTCTATGTACTTGCGGTAATATTCCTCAACAGACAGGTTCCCTTGCTCTAGCATCATAAACTCTTGGGCTTTCTGCTTTTTGAGGTATGGTGGGTAATACTTATCCCTCAGAGCTTTTTTAAAAGTTTCCCACCCAAAGTCAGGCTGTTTTAGGAGGTTGTCCTTAGCTTGAGTCCACCAAAAGTGGGCATCCCCCTGTAGGTAATAGCTTGCTAAGGGCACAGTCTTGTCATCTGGACAGGTGAGGGTAAAGAACAGCTTATCAAACTCCCCAACCCAATTTTCCAATTCTTCAGGTCCCCCTTTTCCATTCAGTACTGGTGGGTTCCTACGGGCAACCTTTTCAGACAAGTCCCCATCCCGGTTATGACCTTGGGCTAGGTTAGCTGTGATCTGCACTAGATCACGAATCGATTGCTCGACATTTAGAGAGGTATCAGGCGTGCCGCCTTGACGAACCATTCTGCGCTGAAAATGACACAACGGCTGTTTCAGCGACATGCACATAGTCGTTTATTTATTTAACTACTACACATTGGCACGTTCATATAACACGTTTTTATTGCGAACAATCATTAAGTCTCTATCGGCTTGCAATATAAACATCTCAAATAAGACGTTACATAAAATAAAAGAATAAAACTGTTGTATTATTATTGGAAAGGGTAAAATTTATTATTTTCAAGGAAAACATAATATGAATAAATAAAGGAATAAAGGATACTAATTTGCTACTTGGCATGCAAGCCTTATTAAAACTGAAATAAACGAATAAAATAATATTCTAATCCTAATTATATGTTCAAAAGAAACTAGGGACTATAATGGTGAGCTTCGTCATCTGAGTTAGGATTTTCTATTTCTTCTTCCATGTCAGCTTCGTCCTCAGAAGACTCGTCCTCCCCTATAGGTTCATCTTCCTCCAGAGGTTCTTCCTCCAGAGGTTCTTCTTCTATGGGCTCTTCTTCTTCTTCTTCCTAGTCATTTTCCTCAATCGGATCCCCTTTAGCAGGCTCATTCTCATTAGGATCTCCCTCTTCAGCAGGCTCATTTTCATTAGGATCTCCCTCTTCCTCATTTTCTAAGTCAAGTATAGGTTCAACATTATCTTCCCCAATCACTGCGATGAATGTCCTATTATTCCCCTCATCATCGGAAATGTAGGTAACAGTTCTGAGGTTTGACGCTATGCGGTAGTCCTCGGGTATGAACTCATCCTCAAAAGTTTGGTACCTAGCTCTTTTTGCAGCTCCAAATGACGTTTGCGGCTTAGATTTAACTCTAGGGTCCTCAGAATTCACATTAATTGGCGAGCTTTCCCCCACATGATAGGTTCCTCTAACTAGAGGTGATGAGGTAGAGGGCTCCCAACTTCTTTTATCACGAATTCTCCATTCATTTTCACAGTATTTTAGATCGGTAATAAAATGTCCTACAGTAGGAAGGTATTGGTTCCAGTAATTGTGTTTGGCCCTATTAAAACCTCCATTTTCTGACCACATATCCCCATATCTACGGTGTACGAAAAGGTAGGGTTCCTCCTTAGGGACGTACTGCAGCATAAAATATATTTTCTCCATTTCAGTCTTTAGTCTAGTATCTCCCTGTAAGGTCCTATATTCCATAGCAGCTTTCATTTTATGGGCCCAGATGTCCCAATCTTCCGCTATTCGGTGTTTCATCAGGTATTCCTTAGGACCTATGTCGTAAACCATCTGCGAATTTAAAGAAAGAAAATAGTCTAAGTTTTGTGAATTTAAGGTTTTTAAGTATACATTATATATAAACATATATAAGAGGTAAAACGATTATGTTCAATTTTAGAACTCCAAATCAAAATATTTATAACAATTTATATGATTCTTTCCTAAAATATTCGAAATAAGGTTTTAGTTCAATACCTTTCTGAAACATCTTTGGAAAATTATATTAATTCGAAATTTTAGGAAATAAAATATTTTACTATCGAATTTAGTGCTTCTAACAACTATCTATGTACTTATCCTTGTACATTCTCCTATTCTATTCACATTTCGAAGATTTCAAAGAATCTTTCACCAATTCAATCAAGCAAACCACACTACATTTCATATAATCAGACATCTGATTCATTCCACAGTATTTGCATGCTTTCTATAAACATATCAGACAAGTACAGGCAAGAAAGGCATTACAAATAAAATCATTCCTATGATTTAATGCACGCAAAAGTAATCTATATGCTCTTATCCCATACTACCCATTTCAAAATCTTTTAAAACATCTTTGAAAATAGGAACTTTTGGCTCTGATGACCAGTTTTGTAACACCCCCAAAATCCATACACGTCTAAACTACGTTGCATCGACTTTGGGAGTGTTACCGCCGCGGTGAAACGCAAGGCTTATTTAATTTAAAACACTAACTTACTCTTTATTATGAAAACTAAACTGCAGCGGAAATAAAATACTAACTTAACTACAACTCGGGAATCACTATTGACCCCTTTTATTTAAAACCATAAATCATAAACAAATCTCTAGGATGTTCAACCAAAACAATTTAAAAGTTTACAATTAAAAGATAAGTATCCCCTGTATGCTCGAACTCATGCAGCATCACCAACATACCTAATCTGCTCCCCATTGAAATATCAATGGTTCATCACAGGTCAACAAACAACACAAATAACAAACAATCAGCTATGCTGAGTACGTACATAATCAATTACATAATAAACTAAACATAATCAGAATAATAATAACAATTCCTAATCATGATTCTACAAAAACATTAAATTCCGTTTTTACAATTTATTTGGCATCGAACGGGCACCGTCATCTTTCTAGAATCATACGGGCTACTTAATCCTTAATAGACAACTTGGTCTATTAGATGAAATGTAAATACGGTTTCGTTCCGTTCCACATCCATCACCTTAGTATGCATACCCCCAAGATCGTACGGAACCTTCCGCCTACTTGAGTTATCAAAATTTATAAGGACACTACTGTCGTCACAGTAGGCCTGCGTAGGAGTGTAGAACAAGTCTCACACTCCCCCCATTGTTCATCACTTGTAGGGAGTCCAACTACAAATTTATTGCCAAAGCCCTTTCTTAGTATCGATCATTCATACCACGTTAAACATGTAATCATTTTAACATTCCTTCTTGGATACAATACTCAAATCTTTATTCTTGTAACAACCTTGTCACACCATAGATCAAAGAATACCAAAAATCCAAAACTTTCATGCTTATGATACGATAGAATTACGCATTACAATGCTACATACCGCAATCATGCTACCAAACAATCTCAGCAATCACAATCATACAATCGTTCCCTATCATGATTCTAGGTTCCAATAGAATAATTCACAACCTAACATGGTACTAGTAATTGCAACTGAACTAGTACGCGTACGTACCTTGTAACGGAGAAGCTTTGCTGATTACTTAAAACGTTCCGCTTATGAAATTGGGACCTAATCGAATAATAGAAATACTTCAGTGCTAAGTCCTTGGTAATATTAAAGTAAAAACCAGCTTATCCAACTATGTAAGATATGGTGTTTTGAATATTAAAACTAACCAATCTTATTGTTTTAAATTTCTTTTCATGAACTCTATTAAAACTAATATATTTAGAACTTAATAATAAGTTTGCGAATTTGATTATCTCTAACTTATTTTATACTTGTTCATGACAATAAAACTTAACTTTTACACTACTTTGTTTATAATAACAAACTTAACTAGATACTTATATAAGAACTATAAAATCAGAATTGAAGAAATAAGATCAAAGTAGGAACTAGTAGTGTAATATAAATCTGATTTCTTTTAGTTCATAATATGTACCTTTATTTACAATTATAACTTAACCCACTATACATAAGTATAATAAAAACAGAATTGAGAATCAAAATCCTCCTAAGAACTACTAATATAATCAAGAATTTGATTTTTCTTTAACCTTTACTATACTTAGTTTACAAAACTAAGTCAAACCATTATACCCAAGTATTATAAAATCAGATTTGAGGAACAAAGTTATCTCAAGAATTAAAGCATAATTATAATTCTGATTTGTTTTACTAATTCTATGCTTTATTAATAATTACAAAACTTAATCAAAATACATAACAAAATCAGATTATATAAATTGATTTGAAGAAGAAAAGAGAAATTTTTTTTTCTTTACCGAAAGGACTTCGCCGGCGACGATCACCGGCGACGTTTTGAAGAGATCCGGCTGCAACACCAGCCACACGCCATCACGCTCGAAGGTTCGAGCCCACGCACGCACCCCACGTCCCTTGCCTCGACGCACCGCACGCCCTCGACGAACCCTGCAGTCGAAGCCTCGCGCGACCCACACGAATCTGCCTTCCACTGTGCTGCGCGTCGCGAGCCTCTGCCGACGAGTTGCTGTGCTTGACGAAGCAACAATGAAAGACTGATGAGGGAAGAAGAACGTAGGAGGAGGGGGAGCAGCGTGAGGAGGGAGGAGAAGAGAGGAGAGAGAAAAGGATCTTGAGAGTAAGAGAAGAAAAAAAACGGCTGAGTAAAAAAAATATGTTTTCTAATATTTTTTTTTTCTTCCTTTTCTTATTTATAGTACGAGAAACCTTAGTTTATTAGGATTTGTTTCCAAATCGAATTTTGATTTATTATTTAACAAAAACCGAATTAAAATATAATTAGGTACAAAAGTAGGTTGTATATTTAAATTATAACTGTAGTCTTACCTAAACTATATTATAAAATACTTTCACTTTTACTTTATATTTTCTTATTTATAAGAACATAACTCCCAAAATACGGAGTATTACAGGCTTCCCCCCTTAAAGGAAGTTTCGTCCCGAAACTTTGAGGTAGCCAGTCTTAACGACGAACTTTTGCACTTCTAAGTCCCCAAATTTCACAAGCGTTTTCCAGTTTTCGCAAGTCACATAAACAATAATACACATAAATAACAAACTTAAGCAAACTTTTAGGGGAAGCGCAGCGGAAATAAAATACTAACTTAACTACAACTCGGGAATCACTATTGACCCCTTTTATTTAAAACCATAAATCATAAACAAATCTCTAGGATGTTCAACCAAACCAATTTAAAAGTTTACAATTAAAAGTATCCCCTGTATGCTCGAACTCATGCAGCATCACCAACATACCTAATCTGCTCCCCTTTGAAATATCAATGGTTCATCACAGGTCAACAAACAACACAAATAACAAACAATCAGCTATGCTGAGTACGTACATAATCAATTACATAATAAACTAAACATAATCAGAATAATAATAACAATTCCTAATCATGATTCTACAAAAACATTAAATTCCGTTTTTAAAATTTATTTGGCATCGAACGGGCACCGTCATCTTTCTAGAATCATACGGGCTACTTAATCCTTAATAGACAACTTGGTCTATTAGATGAAATGTAAATACGGTTTCGTTTCGTTCCACATCCATCACCTTAGTATGCATACCCCCAAGATCGTACGGAACCTTCCGCCTACTTGAGTTATCAAAATTTATAAGGACACTACTATCGTCACAGTAGGCCTGCGTAGGAGTGTAGAACAAGTCTCACAGTCCCCCCATTGTTCATCACTTGTAGGGAGTCCAACTACAAATTTATTGCCAAAACCCTTTCTTAGTATCGATCATTCATACCACGTTAAACATGTAATCATTTTAACATTCCTTCTTGGATACAATACTCAAATCTTTATTCTTGTAACAACCTTGTCACACCATAGATCAAAGAATACAAAAAGCCAAAACTTTCATGCTTATGATACGATAGAATTACGCATTACAATGCTACATACCGCAATCATGCTACCAAACAATCTCAGCAATCACAATCATACAATCGTTCCCTATCATGATTCTAGGTTCCAATAGAATAATTCACAACCTAACATGGTACTAGTAATTGCAACTGAACTAGTACGCGTACGTACCTTGTAACGGAGAATCTTTGCTGATTACTTAAAATGTTCCGCTTATGAAATTGGGACCTAATCGAATAATAGAAATACTTCAGTGCTAAGTCCTTGGTATTATTAAAGTAAAAACCAGCTTATCCAACTATGTAAGATATGGTGTTTTGAATATTAAAATTAACCAATCTTATTGTTTTAAATTTCTTTTCATGAACTCTATTAAAACTAATATATTTAGAACTTAATAATAAGTTTACGAATTTGATTATCTCTAACTTATTTTATACTTGTTCATGACAATAAAACTTAACTTTTACACTACTTTGTTTATAATAACAAACTTAACTAGATACTTATATAAGAACTATAAAATCAGAATTGAAGAAATAAGATCAAAGTAGGAACTAGTAGTGTAATATAAATCTGATTTCTTTTAGTTCATAATATGTACCTTTATTTACAATTATAACTTAACCCACTATACATAAGTATAATAAAAACAGAATTGAGAATCAAAAATCCTCCTAAGAACTACTAATATATTCAAGAATTTGATTTTTCTTTAACCTTTACTATACTTAGTTTACAAAACTAAGTCAAACCATTATACCCAAGTATTATAAAATCAGATTTGAGGAACAAAGTTATCTCAAGAATTAAAGCATAATTATAATTCTGATTTGTTTTACTAATTCTATGCTTTATTAATAATTACAAAACTTAATCAAAATACATAACAAAATCAGATTATATAAATTGATTTGAAGAAGAAAAGAGAATTTTTTTTTTCTTTACCGAAAGGACTTCGCCGGCGACGATCACCGGCGACGTTTTGAAGAGATCCGGCTGCAACACCAGCCACACGCCACCACGCTCGAAGGTTCGAGCCCACGCACGCACCCCACGTCCCTTGCCTCGACGCACCGCACGCCCTCGACGAACCCTGCAGTCGAAGCCTCGCGCGACTCACACGAATCTGCCTTCCACTGTGCTGCGCGTCGCGAGCCTCTGCCGACGAGTTGCTGTGCTTGACGAAGCAACAATGAAAGACTGATGAGGGAAGAAGAACGTAGGAGGAGGGGGAGCAGCGTGAGGAGGGAGGAGAAGAGAGGAGAGAGAAAAGGATCTTGAGAGTAAGAGAAGAAAAAAAACGGCTGAGTAAAAAAAATAGGTTTTCTAATATTTTTTTTTTCTTCCTTTTCTTATTTATAGTACGAGAAACCTTAGTTTATTAGAATTTGTTTCCAAATTGAATTTTGATTTATTATTTAACAAAAACCGAATTAAAATATAATTAGGTACAAAAGTAGGTTGTATATTTAAATTATAACTGTAGTCTTACCTAAACTATATTATAAAATACTTTCACTTTTACTTTATATTTTCTTATTTATAAGAACATAACTCCCAAAATACGGAGTATTACAGTTTTCTACTCCCTATATATACTAGTGTTATGGGATTCTCTCGGGACACAGAAAAAACACTAAACATTTCATCTTCGTCCCTTTACACTAAACATTTCATCTTCGTCCCTTTTTCTTTCTCTCCTCCATTATTCTGGGCAATATTCAAGATCGTTCTCAATCTGCTTTTCTGTCAACACCGGAAACGCACAAACTGTGTATCCCTGGAGGTTGATTGCTGAGAGTCCGTGTGTTGTTGCGGGGCAAATTCAACTTTAGGGCAGTGATCTTGTCACGCCACGGTTATCAGATAAGTTTGTTTAGTAGTTACCAGTTTACGTTCCTACATTCTAAAGTTGAATTTCTTGTATCTGTTTTACGGAACTATGGCTGGTGAAATTCCTGATGATACTGTGCGTATTCTTAATGTTGTGCCTATTACCAATCCCTTTATCCCTGATATGTCTAAGTTAGATCCATTTGATGGGAAAAATTATAAGATGTGGTCTGATAAGATGGAATTTTTCTTGGGTCAAATTGGGGTTGATTATTGACTTTAATAGAATATGAGACTTTGGAAAAGGTCAGTTCAAGGGAAGTTGCTTCGTTTGTGGTAACTGGTAAGTATGGGCATGCTGCCAAGGATTGCCGTCAAAGAAAGGAAGCTTCAAATAAAGCTAAAGTCAACAAAGCTCAAGCCAACCTTGCTGAAGATGACATCATTGCTGATGTGGTGTCTGAGGTCAATCTGGTAAGCAATGTTTCTGAATGGATGGTGGACACTGGTGCAACCCGTCACATCTGCACCAACAAGGAGATGTTCCAAGACTACAACAAATTTTCAGAAGGCGAATGCGTCTTCATGGGCAACTCAAGCACTGTGAGTGTTTTAGGCAAAGGAAAGGTTTTCCTGAAATTAACTTCCGGGAAAACCATTGCTTTGCAGAATGTTTTGCATGTCCCCGACATCCGCATAAACCTCATTTCTGGTTATCTTTTAAACAAAGCTGGGATCAAGTTAGCTTTTGAATCTGACAAACTTGTATTAACCAGAAATGGTGTTTTTGTGGGTAAAGGCTTTTGTAATGCTGGACTTTTTGTTTTAGATGTTGTTATTGATAATAAGAACTAAACTGCTTCCGTTTATATTGCTGAGTCTGTTTCTTTATGGCATTCTAGACTAGGTCATGTGAATGTTGCATCTGTTAAAAGGTTAAAACAACTTAGTCTTATTCCTGACTTTAGCAATACATCTTTTGAGAAATGTGAAGTATGTGTAGAAGCTAAGCACCCTAAGAAAGCATTCAACAAAAATGTATCCCGTTCCTCTACTTTATTAGAGTTAGTCCATAGTGACTTAGGTGACTTTAAGAGTTCCATGAGTAGGGGAGGAAAGAAGTATTATATTACATTTGTTGATGACTTCTCACGTTATACTAAGGTTTATTTATTGAGTTCTAAGGATGAGGCTGAAGAGAAATTTCTAATTTATAAAGCCGAAGTTGAGAACCAATTGGACCTTAAGAATAAGAGGGTGAGATCAGATATGGGTGGAGAATATGATGGACTTTCCCTTAAGAAATTTTGTGAGTCTAATGGAATTATTAATGAGGTTACAACTCCTTATACCCCAGAACAAAACGGAATAGCTGAGCGGAAAAATAGGACTCTTAAGGATATGATGAATGTAATGCTTATTAGTTCTGGTATGCCTACTAACATGTGGGGTGAGGCTATTCTTTCTGCTTGCTATGTTCTTAGCCGAGTTCCCCATAAGAAGTTAGATAAGACTCCCTATGAATTGTGGAAAGGCTTCAAGCCTAATTTGGGTTACCTCAAAGTGTGGGGGTTTTTGGGTAAAATAGGACTTCCTGACTTTCAAAGGAGTAAGATAGGACCTAAGACTGTAGATGGTATTTTTATTGGTTATGCTTCTAACAGTGCTGCATATAGACTCATTCTTAAGGATGCTTCTGGTTTTGGTCCTATTAGAGAGTCAAGGGATGTTGAATTTTTTGAACATGTTTTTCCTATGAAAGTTAGTGTACCATCATGCTTGCCTGCTGCATCTTCTTCTACTTTGCATCATGACATTGCATCATCTAGTGAGACTTTAGAACCTAGAAGGAGTAAGAGAGCTAGAATTGAGTCTAGTTTCGGACCTGATTTTATTACTACCTTTCTAGCTGAGAAAGAGTGTTTAGATGAGCAAGATGTTAATGCATTTGTATTGGAAGAGAACCCGAGAACCTATCTTTGAGGCCATGAGATCCGTAGACTCAAGTTTTTGGTTAGAGGCTATTAACAAGTGAAATAGAGTCTATTATGAGTAATAATACTTGGATTTTGTCAGATCTTCCTAGAGGTTGTAAGGCCCTAAGTAGTAGATGGATCTTTACAAAGAAATGTAAGCCTGATGGGTCTTTAGACAAGTATAAGGCTAGACTTGTAGTTGGAGGGCATTGCCAAAAACATGGTCTAGACTTCTTTGATACCTATTCTCCTGTGACTAAGGTAGCCGTTATTAGAGCATTAATTGCACTTGCATCTATTCATGATTTAATTGTGCATCAAATGGATGTGAAAACTGCATTTTTGAATGGTGGGTTAAATGAGGAGATCTACATGAAGCAACCTGAAGGATGTGAGGTTCCTGGTCAAGAGGACAAGGTATGCAAGCTTATTAGATCTTTGTATGGTTTAAAACAAGCACCAAAACAATGGTATGATAAATTTCATCAAACTATTACTTCAAATGGTTTTTTAGTAAATGATTCTGATGCTTGTGTTTATTCCAAATTTGATGAGCTTGGTTGCGTTCTCATATGTCTATATGTGGATGATATGTTAATCTTTGAGACCAATATAGACGTAGTAAATGCAACTAAGAGTTTCCTAAATTCTTGTTTTGAGATGAAGGATTTAGGAGAGGCTGTTGTTATTCTTGGAATAAAGATTACTAGAACGTCATATGGGATATCTTTAAATCAATCTCATTATGTTGAGAAAATATTAAAGAAGTTTGATCAATTTGATTGCATTCTTGTAAAAATCCCATATGATTCTAGTATTCATTTGAAAAAGAATAAGGGTGATAGTATATCCCAAGAACAATATGCAAAAATAATTGGTAGTGTAATGTTCTTGATAAATTATACTAGACCTGATATAGCTTATGCTGTTAGTAGATTGAGCAGGTATACTCACAATCCAAATCGAGAGCATTGGGTTGCCTTGATTAGATTGTTGAAATATCTAAAAGGCACTATCAATTGGGGTCTGCATTATCAAAGGACACCTTGTGTCCTTGAAAGATTTTGTGATGCCAATTGGGTGTCAGATAATGATGAAATTCAATCTACTAGCGGTTATGTTTTTACTCTTGCTGGTGGAGCTATATCATGGAAATCATCAAAGCAAACATGTATTGCCAAATCTACAATGGAATCTGAGTTTATTGCTTTAGAATTGGCAGGTCAAGAAGCTGAGTGGATAAGGAGTTTGCTTGCTGATATTCCATTGTGGGGGAAGCCAGCTCCATCAGTTTCTATGCGGTGTGACTCGCAAGCAGTAATTGGGGTAGCGAATAATCAAGCCTATAATGGAAAGAAAAGGCATATTCGCTTAAGGCATGCCATAGTTAGAAATTTAATTAGAAATAATGTGTTGTCACTCGAGTATGTAAAGTCATAGAGATTACTAATAACAAAAACAGTGAAAACTAAAAGAAAAAAGAAGAATTGGGGGCTTACCACCATCGAAAAGATGATGGCAGCCCCAAACTAGAAGAAAAGGATTAGAGTTTTTTGATGAGGAAGAGGAGAGAAGGGAGAGGAGGAGGCTAGATTTTTTTGATTGTTTGGTTAGTTGATTGTCAATTAAAGGTAGGGGCGGAGATGGACATATATAAAAGTAACATATGTGATCTCACAGGATCCCCCTTCCCAAAAAAATATCTCGAGCCTCCAATTATTTTTTTGAAAAATAATAGTTGTCATTATTATGCCACATGTTCTTCATTGTTATTTTTCATACCTTTAAAGTATTTTAGATTTTTTTTTTAAAGAGAAATTTCATTAATTGAAGGCCAAACGGCATCTACAATTGGTATTAAAGAAAAAGAAGATACAATTAAATGAGACTAAATCAAATTTGTCTTCGAAGAAACTACAATGAACCAGATCGAGCAATACAGCGCATCCCCCTTGTATTTGCTGAATCAAGCAGCTATTGATGAGTAAATCTATCATTCTGATATAGTTTGGGAAGAACATTCTTGATCGAGTCAGGTTGACCGCATCCGAGATTCCAATACCTTCATGTTGAGTCTCGAACTTCAACCAATGAGAATAATTTCTCATACCTAAAAACAAAAGAACCATACTCACAACTCCCATAGGAGAGAAGGAGATTTCCAAAACAGAAACTAAAAACCCTATAACAGGGTTTGAGAAAATCTCATAAAGAGAGACTAATTTATTAAACAAAACAAGAAAATGAACTAAAAACTGAAAATAAAAGGGGAAAAGGGGCTTACCATGGATGAAATTATCCATGGCAGTCCCTAATTGATGAAAAAGGGGTAGGGGAGGCTAGGGTTTGAGAGAGAGAAAAAAAGAGAGGGGGCGGCTATGTTTGTTCCCTTTAAAGTATTTTAGATTGTATTTTATTAATGTGTTGATTATTTCGTCAATGCGCAATATAAAACTTATATTATTAGAAATTTATATCTCCCATACGTAGGATGTTCACTTTTATATTATAAATAAACTAGCTTTCAACCCGTGTAAAAATACACGGGAGGTTTTATGTTGATATGATTTGGACCCGTGCATAATGCACATGAATTGTTTTGGTTTTGTTTATTAAGTAGTTGCTTTTGTTCCAAATTTATTGAATTCATAATTATTAGAATTCATGCATTTAAGGTTGAAAGAATATAAAATGTAAAAATTATATTTCATGATATATAAAAATCCTTTGTTACAACAATTTAAACTTTAAAAATCTTATAATCGTGATATATACATCTCTAAATACGTAAATGAAACAAAAAACACATTAAAATACGCGGGAATATTTTGTTTTATAAACTCGAGATTTTAGGATGTTTCTCCTAAAATCATGGTTTGAATAGTAGCTCATGATTTAAAGTTTTTATAATCATGTCGTGTATTAAAAAATATATTTTAAAACTGGCTTATGACCTGTGCGTTCAGTGTTTGATGTAGCTAATGTCATAATAAAATGCATGGGAAGTATTTTGTTGATTTGATATACTAAACAAAATTAATTGACTATTTTATTTATACAAATTCTTTAGAACACATATATACAATAAACTATATATTGTGAGATGGGGGTAACTTTTTGCCTCAAATACGTCAATTTTATTAATGTAAAAGTGACCCATTTAAGATTTAAATTAAAGTTACACTTTACTTAAAAGCTACCTCTTTTAACTTGTAAAATGACCCATTTTGACTTAAAAGTGATCCATTTTGGCTAAAATTGTTAATTGGTTTGACATAAATATATATTGTTCATTATCATAAAATGTGAGTTTCAAGTGTAAGAGTTATGGAAAGCTTATTTGTTCTTATGAAAAAAAAATGAAAAAAGCTTACTTGTATTACATTAATTAAGCCAGTACCACAAAGCCTCCTTGATAGCACAAATAAGATCAAGCAAAACAAGCTTCACCCTTTTTGAGAACCAAAGCTCCAAGCTGCATTTTGAGATAATTGAACAACATGATTTAGTTATAGTATAAAATAAAAGAAAAATTGATGGGAATAATCCCAACTATGGCCATTCATATCAAAATAATCCCAACTATGGATTATTTGAGAATTATCGTCCCAAACTCCCAACTATGCTAGTTTCTTCTCAAAATGAGCACGCAGCTTGAATAAATCGATTTAACAGGTTAAAATAGTGATGTATCAAGCTCTTATTGGTCATTCTATTTTAAAGCTTTAGTTTTCATTTTTTAAAAATTTAAGGCATTTTGGTACTTGGTTCGACCAAATTCTCGTGATTCGTGCCAAATAAGGGTTGTTGGCGGAATCTGTTTTCACAAGAAACGTCGCTTCCGAGGTCAAAAACACATTTTTTTCTACCTCGGGATGCTTTATGTGAAAGTTGGCTAATGGTACTTGAGTCGATCGAATTCCCGTGATTTGTGCCTCATAAGGGTTGTCGTTGGAGTTCTTTCCACAAAGAAAATGTTGTTTTCGAGGTGAAAAACACCTTTTTATCCAGCTCGAGATGATGACTATGAAAGTTGGAATATTTGTACTTGTTTTAATTGCATTCTCGTGATTCATGTCCTATAAGATTGGTTGGCGGAATCCGTTTTTGCAAAAAAAATTTGTTGTTTTCGAGATGGAAAACACATTTATGTCCGACTTAGGATGCTGCCCGTGAAAGTTAGTATAATGCTACTTGTTTCGACCGTATTCTCGTGATTTGTACTCCATATGGGTGGTCGGCGGAGTCTTTTTTCTTATCTTGTTGTTATTATGCATTAACTTTTCTTTTAAAAACTTTTTAATTGAAAAACTTGACCATGGTGAGAAAAGAGAAACTATTATATTATTTAAAAAATCACCTGCTAAATCGGTTGCAAGTCAAGTGGGAGCATTCTGAAAAAGGTATCTCAAAAAGTCAGGATTATTGTGAAATAATCCATTGTTGGAATTACTTTGAGCCAATTGGCCATAATTGAAATTTTTTCCATCAATTTTTCCTAAAACAAAACAAAATAAAATATACCAGATTTAGAATTGTTATTGTTTGGGATCGTTGGTATTGTTGCTCCACTGCCACAATGCCATCACTTACGGTCACATACTACATGTCTACATCCCATGAATCCTTATGTGAAATTCAACTTAAATTCTTTGAGTACAATAAAATTAAGTTGAAGGAACCTAGTCTAAGGGTGTGTTTGGCAATAGCTTTTGAGGTAGCTTTTAGTATTTGGATCAAATCAAAACTCTAATAATAGTGAAAAGTTGTGTTTGGTGAATTAGT
This sequence comes from Beta corolliflora, assembly GCA_947648045.1. Classification (NCBI taxonomy): domain Eukaryota; kingdom Viridiplantae; phylum Streptophyta; class Magnoliopsida; order Caryophyllales; family Amaranthaceae; genus Beta; species Beta corolliflora. The sequence continues at coordinate 423,006 of CANSZD010001063.1, forward strand.
ATTTAGAGTAGTTTTTGGTGTTTGAACTAGTGTTTTGGAATAGCTATAATATTAGCTTTTGAGGTAGAGGTAGCTTTTGAGGATTTAATATAGTTTATTTTTTGTTATTTTAACAACTAGTTTATTTTACTGAACACTAAATATCAGAAAAAAAAATTAGCAGTTAAACTCTAACATCTAATATATAACAGCTGACAGCTAGTACAACAACTGTCAGCTACTTCTACAACTAACAGCTACCACAACAACTACTTTTGTCGAACAAGTCCTAATATAGCTAATATGTACGAGAACAAATTGCCTTTTTCCCACGAAGATAGAAATTTATTTTACAAAGGGAAGCGTTATTGTAGTTTCACTAAAAGTTGTTAATAAGTAATGCATAAAAAAAAGTTGTTAATAGAAAAACAAAAAAATAATAATATTAAGAACCAGACAAGATTAAAATTGCAAAAGCAACAGATCTATACTAATACATTAAAGAGTCCATTTTTAAAGAGACGGTCTCACATTAATGTTAATGTAAGACCTACTGATGTCATGCTGACATCACGCGCGTGCATCAAACCAGTAGCGAAATTAGTTAAGCGCTTGGACCTATTAGTTATGCTAGCCTTAAATTGCTTCAAGATGAATTAGTTAAGCGCTAGTTAAGTGATGGAGTATATTAGTTATATCATAGAAATTAGATTATAACGCATTTTATTGGCCCTAATTTCACTATCACACATAAATCATTCTCTCTTTCTTCTCTAATCCATCGAGACGCCCTAAAACCTGCATTGTTTTTGATAGAATACAATATTCTGTAGGATATATTTTGTTCTTAGAATACTAATCTGGATAGGTTTTCGAATGTGAATAGGACTATCCTTAGGTTGTATAATATAAATATTGATCAATGGCATGAGATCGGATTGAGGACTTTAATCAAATCTAGCATGGTATCACAGCTACAGGATTAGATTACTCTCTACAAATTTTTTTCTTTTCCTAGGATTGTGCCCTCTAGCTTCCGCCGCCCTCACACTGCTGCTGCCCCCTTACTCACCACCGTGGCCCTCCCAGATTCTTCCTCATTACAAACAACGATCAGGAAAAACCTACTCCTCCACCCTCCTCTAATGAATTCCACCCCTCTCTCTCTGTCAATAACATTAAAAATTTCATACCTTTAATCCTCGATCGAGAGAGGGTGCACTATTCCAATTGGGTAGAGTTGTTTGAGTGCCATGCCCACGCTTATAATGTCTTGGATCACATTGACCCTTCAATCACTCGACCAACAGACACATCCGATGCACTGTGGAATAGGCTCGACTCGGTGGTAAAGCAATGACTTTATGGAACAATCTCTACTGACCTCCTTCAAACGGTTTTGAGCCGCGGTGATAAAGCACAGCAAGTTTGGGACAAATTAAAAGGAATTTTCCAAGATAACAAAGCCACAAGAGTAGTGTAACTTGAAAACCAATTCAACAACCTTCATCTTTCCCAATTTTCTGATATCTCATCTTATTGTCAGAAATTAAAAACACTCAAAGACTAATTAGCCAATGTCGATCATGCGGTTTCAGAGCAAAAATTAGTTTTGCGCCTTGTGAATGGTCTCCTCAACACCGATTTTGATGTCGTAGCTACCATGATACAACAGACTGAGCCACTTCCTACTTTTGAAACCGCAAGATCGCGTCTTCTTCTTGAAGAAAAGCGTCGCTCGATTGAGAATACGCCATCCAATTCTGCGTTTGTTACACAAACAAACACCAGCCAACCGTCGGCCGTTTCCTCGACGTCGCAGCAGCCTTCGCAGAAAACCGGTGGTCAACGTGGTGGTTCCAGTGGTGGTGGCCGTGGCAGAGACCGCGGTGGCCGCCAAGGCCGCGGCAGGGGCAGGAGTCGAGGTAACCATACCCAGCAGCAGGCGAGTTCTAATAACTCCCAGCAGTAGCAGGGATATAATTCCCCTAATTGGGCTGGCCCAATAACTCCCTGGTCCAGCGCTCAACAATGGGTCCCTCCCACCGGGGCTCAGGCCCCCTTTCCTTACCCTCAACAGGCCTAGCCTGTCCAGTACCGCCAACCCGCCCAACCTGCGTATGGGCCGCCAGCCCAACGTCCGATCTAGCAGGCCCAACAGGCCTATCCAGTCCACTATTCGGATTTTGCCCCCCTCATGACGCCAACCGAATTAGGCAACTCCTTTGCCACTATGACATTACCGCAAGACAACTCTTGGTACATGGATTCCGGTGCGACAGCCCATATGACTAATTCTTCAGGTATTCTTATGCCTCTATTTAATTTGAGCACTAATAATCATATTTTAGTTGGTAATGGGCATCACATTCCTGTTCTTAGTTATGGTCAGTCTACCCTCCCAACCCCACATCCACCTTTAACTCTCTGTGACGTCCTTTTTGCACCACAAATCATTAAAAATTTAATTTTTGTCCGTAAATTCACCACTGATAATAATGCCTTCATAGACTTTGATCCTTATGGTTTTTCTGTGAAGGACCTTCGCACGGGGACTATAATAGCGAGATGCAATAGTTCGGGGGAGCTATATCCTGTCAGCACCACCTCACCATCTACCTGTCTTGCTACCGCCCTCACGACATCATCATCCACCACCTGACATAGTCGTCTTAGGCATCCAGGATCACAAATTTTAAGCTTTCTTAGGTCTAGAGATTTAATTTCTTGTAATAAGGAACCTACTTCTGACTTTTGCAATTCTTGTCAAGTAGGCAAACACCTTTGCTTACCGTTTCATACATCTAATAGTACTACAGTTTCTGCTTTTGATATTATTCATGCTAATTTATGGACCTCTCCTATTCGTAGTTCTCAAGGTCATAAATACTATTTGGTGCTTTTAGATGATTTCACCCATTATGTGTGGACTGTTCCTCTTAAATTCAAATATGAAGTATACCAATCTTTCATTAATTTCCGACACTATGTTCACACTCAATTTGAACGTCCTATTAAAGCTTTCCAATGTGACCATGGGCGGGAATTTGATAATACACCTTTTAAATTATTCTGTGTCCAACATGGGATAACTTTCAGATTTTCTTGTCCACATACTTCATCTCAAAATGGGAAATCTGAACGCATGCTTAAAACATTAAATAATATGTCCCGAACTTTACTCTGTCATGCTTCTATTCCCTCTCCTTATTGGGTTGAATCTCTTCAAACGACTACATATCTTGTGAATCTCTTACCTACCAAAGCTCTTCCTAACATAACTCCTGCTGAGCGGTTGTTTGGGAAAACCCCTTCTTATGATCATATTCGGGTGTTTGGATGCCTTTCTTTCCCTAATTTATCTGCCACAGCTCCCCATAAATTGGCTCCTCGTTCTACTCCTTGTGTTTTTTTGGGATATCCCTCACATCATCGAGGATACCGCTGTCTAGATCTTACGTCACATAAAATAATTATCTCTAGACATGTCACATTTGATGAACAAAATTTCCCTTTTGCCAATCTGGGGGCCTTCCACCAATCTGATTACAATTTTCTTGATGACACCAGCCCAAGCCCTCTTCTACATCCCTCTTGGCCTCACCCACCCGCGCCCGGGCCTGGCCTAGCAGCTGCCAGCACTGCGCGCCCCATTCCCACGCTGGCAGACCCCCCTAATTCTCTTATTGGGCCTGTGCGGCCTCCAGCCCACATACCTTTCCCCCAGCGCATCTCTCCACAGCACCCAAGCCCAATGCCTAGCATTCCTCCCGTGCGCTCCCAGGCCACATCTTTGGCCCAACCCCGCTACAGTCCCCCCCTTGCGTGGGCTTCCACAAATCCAGCCCACACGTTCCTCCACCCCCCTCTCCTCACCCTATGTGGACTAGATCTCACGCTGGCATTATTAAACCCAATCCTAAATATGCCTTAACCACCATTACTCTTCATCGCTCTCCTCTTCCTAAGTCACATAAATTAGCCTTGACTGGCCCTAAATGGAATGATGCGACGCATGATGAATATGGTGCTCTTATTAATACAGGGACATGGAAATTAGTACCTAGGCCTCCGGGGGTGAATATTGTTAATTGTATGTGGATTTGTACTCACAAGGAAAATGATCAGGGTGTCCTACAATGGCACAAAGCTCGTCTTATTTGTTATGGCAGGTCACAGGAGATTGGCGTTGATTGTGATGAGACTTTTAGTCCTGTTGTTCGCCCTGCCACTATTCGCACAGTTTTGGGTTTGGCTATGGCTCGAAATTGGTCTATTCATCAACTAGATGTGCAAAATGATTTCTTACACGGTGATCTGCAGGAAACTGTTTATATGCATCAACCTCATGGTTTTGTTAACAAAAGGTATCCGCATCATGTTTGCCGCCTGCGTAAAGCATTATATGGTCTCAAACAAGCACCACGTGCTTGGTATCAGCGTTTTGCTCACTATCTGCTTCAGCTGGGTTTTGTTATTGCTTAGAGTGATAACTCCCTGTTTACATTTCGGCATGGTACTGATATGGCCTATCTCCTTCTATATGTTGATGATATTATTCTTTGCATTTCTTCAGATGCTTTGTGAGACCGTATTATTACTTGTCTCCAAACAGAATTTCCTATGTCTGATCTGGGACCTCTTAGTTATTTTTTGGGTATTTCTGTCACTCGTACTCCGTCTTATATGCTTCTATCTCAGCGGAAGTATGCACATGAAATTTTAGAGCGTGCAGGCATGGGGTCTTGTAAGCCTGCTGCCACACCTGTTGACACTAACTCAAAGCTCAGTTCAGATTCGGGTCCACCTGTTGTTGATCCTGCTCATTACCGCAGTCTTGCTGGTGCACTGCATTATCTTACTTTTACTCAACCTGACATTGCCTATGCAGTTCAGCAAGTTTGTCTTTTTATGCATGATCCCCGGGAGCATCATTACAATGCATTAAAGCGCATTCTGCGATATATTCAGGGAACCATTGATCATGGCTTACATTTATATCCTACAACACAGCTTCGCTTGATTACTTATACTGATGTTGATTGGGGTGGGTGTCCTGACACTCGCCGCTCTACTTCCGGATATTGTTGTTTTCTTGGTGATAACTTGATTTCCTGGCAGTCTAACCGTCAGCCTACTTTATCCAGATCGAGTGCAGAGGCTGAATATCGGGGTGTTGCTAATGTTGTTGCGGAAGCTTGTTGGCTTTGTAATCTTCTTTTGGAGTTACATTGTCCTCTCCGACAGGCTACGCTTGTTTATTGTGATAATGTCAGTGCTATTTACCTTTCAGGTAAACCGGTTCAGCACCAACGCACCAAACATGTTGAGATGGACATTCATTTTGTCCGGGAAAAGGTTGCGTTGGGTCATATTCGGGTGTTACATGTTCCTACCAGGTATCAGTTTGCAGAAATTTTCACTAAGGGACTTTCGCGACATTTATTTCTGGAATTTAAATCCAGTCTCAGCGTTCGCCCTCCTCCCGCTATGACTGCGGGTGTGTGATAGAATACAATATTCTGTAGGATATATTTTGTTCTTAGAATACCAATCTGGATAGGTTTCCGAATGTGAGTAGGACTATCCTTAGGTTGTATAATATAAATATTAATCAATGGCATGAGATCGGATTGAGGACTTTAATCAAATCTAGCAGTTTTCCTCCTCCATTCTCTGCCTACAACTTAAATTCATTGTTTAATTTGAATGTAAGTAAAATATTTGAGTACGAGCTAGTTTGCAATGGTAAGGTCCACAAACACTTACTTTGATGTTGTTTCACCTGACAATATGTCTATCATGTTTGAAGAGAAAGAAGTGTTTGACACAAATTTATCACAAAGGGTAATATATACTGCCCATGATAAGACGATAACTTGCACTTGCAAAAACTTTGAAGAAACATACCAGATCATTTTTGGTACCGAAAATTTAACTTTTGCATTTGAAAGTTTAACTTTTTATATGAAAAACATAACTAATACCTAAATATTATTAGTTATTACTTTATTCGTAATAGTTAAATAACATGATGTAAAAGTTATGCTGCCATGATTGTTATGTTTTCATGCATTGAGAATCATGCACAGGCATTCAATTACAACAATACCACATATGTACATGTGCAAAAGGTGCACTAGATTTGCAAAGAGCAAAGTGTGGAAAAGAAAAATGGATAGAGAAATCTCTACAAACAACGTAACCCCATGGCAATATGAAACCACAAGAAAGTTCTACAATCGCATTATCAAAAGTCAAGATAATGAAGATGCAAGAAAGCTACTGTAAGAAGTCTACGAAAATACTGCTGCAAGTATAAACAAAGTCTTAGCTACAAAACCAATTGTAGAAGAACAATTATCAAGTACAACTATATTGGTATTTTAGACCCGGATCGTGCAAAAATAAAGGGAAGAAGTGCAAGGAAGAAAGTCATTTTGAGAAGACTAAAAAACAAATTCCAAAAACGAAACTGAAATTGGTACAATTATACCAAGTGCTAGGTTGTTTTAAGTTCTTTTTTCAGGTTGTCTTTTGTATTTGACATTTTAGATTTATATAAAAGTTATTTTTTCGTTTATATTGGAAACTAAATAATGCTCAATAGATCTTAACTAATTATAGAACAACACTAACTAATGTACTAGATATGTTAACTAAAAAAATAATGTAAGTCTACATATAGATTACCAGCTCTAAACTATTGTGCTAAAATACTTAACTAATTCGCCAAAAATATTAACTAATTCGCCAAAAATATTATCGTGAGAATTTGGAGACACGGTCCGTGTTTGAAAAACATATATCTCTTGGACTAAGGCAGATCTCACGTTAAGACTAACATGAGACCGTCTTTTTTAAGAATCTATACTAATATATTAAAAGGCGTTCCGAAGCAAGGAACTACGCCACGTGGCGCTATCCCTTAGAGTGTCTACTTTATGTAAACACGCATACAATAAAAAAAGGAATAGAAAATACAGCTTATAAGATTTGATACCATGACCTCAAGCTTATACACCAAAGTCTTAACCACCAAACCAAGTAATGTTTGGTGTTATATTTATAAAATAAAATGTTAATAAATGAATGTTATAATTACCCGGAGCATAGCCCGGGCCTAAAAACTAGTTGTGTATATTAAAAGGCGTATCTATCAACGTATACACGCCACGTGGCACCTCTCTTACTCCACTACAATTGTCCAATGTGTACATATATTGCCATGTCAACTAATAACAAAAATAAATTAGCTTGCAACAAGATTTAAACCCATGACATCTTACTATTATAGTAATAGCACAATTACCATCTCAACCAACTTTTAATCATGCTTTAAATGTCCACATTATTATATTTATATCTTTTAAATTTTGAGTTTTCTTTATTATATACTCCCTGCGTTTTTTTAGATGTAACATATTGACTTTGGGCACTATTTATCCAATACACTTTGACCATTAATTGTTATTTATGCATAAGAAAAAATATAGTCAAGTGGGATCTTGTTTGATTCGTCACGGTATACACTTTCCAAATATATATTTTTTATAATTTTTACTTTTATACAATTAGAGATATTATCGGTCAAAGTTGTGCCTCGACAAATATAAAAAGTCCAATGTCACATCTAAAAAAAACGGAGGAAGTATATTTTAAAGCGAATAGAAAAAATTGCATAGTAAGTTCGGAAAAAATACCATCCAGGGAAACGTCTGGGCCCAAATACTAGTTTCTTATACAACAATTGTATCATGACAGTACAACACTCTCACAAATTAGACGAGGAAAACTATGAGTTTTGGGGTTTAAAAAAGAAAGAAAATCTCTATAACTTTATTTTTCATTGGTTGAGAGATGATTAGCTATAATACATAAGATTTTGAAAATTAAAAGTTATAGTGATGATGAAATTATCTAATGAACTTATTAGATGAAAATAGTATTCTGGTTGACTTCTCGTTTGCTAAGTCTACTAAAATATGATGATAACATCCTAGCATGTTTGCTTCTCGTTGAGTCATTTACAGTTCACTCTATAATACTTGTTCTTAAAATAAAGCCATGCATCATATATCCATATTGTAAAAAATACTATAAAAGTACACGGCAAATATTTTATAATGCTCCAAATCTCCAAAGTCTTCTATAGAACGTGGGAGATTCATGCTCCTAGAAGCTGGAGAAAATTTCATACGACAGTTATAATGCACCTACTTAGAATTTCATCAACCAAAATAGATCTAAACTAACAGGTAGTTAATTCCTAAATTGTCTTCTCCTCCTCCAAGATTAGCAGACATTATATCAGAAAAAATGAAGGTTAGTTGATAATTCTTTCTGTATTACTACTATCATTACTAAAGTATTCTATTGTTTCACATAGCATTTTTTGGCGCCAATGTTTACAGCAAAAGATTGTCATAAAAGTACAAATGCGCTGTGGAAAATGCAGGAAAGAGGCCATGAAGATTGCTGCCAGTGCAGAAGGTAAAACAAATACTTCCTACATACGTTCTTTTATTTGAGACACATACTACATTATGATCATTTTTCGTGTTTTAAAAAAAACAAGTAATCATATATAGTCATGTAAGATCTTGTTACATGCATCTCAATATGTATCTTCAAGATATGAACTTTTTGTAACTTTTACTTGAAAATATGTATTAAAAGTATTATAGATCAACATGTTGCATTGATATACGTGAAAATTAAACTATTGCAATTTATGGCAACACATGAGGGATACAAAAAAATAGAAAAAGGAAAAAAAGAAAAAAAAGGAAAACTACCTACTTTATTTAAACGAGAAAAGGGGAAAAAAAGAAAAAGTACCACATTTAAACTAAACAACTGTTTTTTTTGGAAAAAAATAAATGGAAAGACAATTCTCCTACACAATTAATTATTTTTTATATACTTTCGCACACATTACGTGCATGTAAGACTAGTGATATATATACTATAACTCTACAAGGTCGTTTAATCATATTATTTCCAAGATTTGGGTATAACTTTTGTACCAAAAGATATAAAACTTGTGTAATGCAGGGGTGATATCAGTAACCATGCAAGGGAAAGACAAAGACGAGATCGTGGTGGTCGGAAATGAGGTTGATTCAGCTGGTTTATGTGCGGCGTTAAGAAAGAAAGTAGGGATTGCTAATTTACTGAGTGTAGAAGAAGTTAAGGATCCAAAACCAGAAGAAAAGAAGAAAGAAGAAAAGAAACCAACAGAGGAGAAAAAGCCAGAGAAAGTGGAGGAGAAGAAACCAGAGAAAGAGGAAAAGAAACCAGAAAAAGAGAACAAATCAGAGCCAAAACCATCAACAGCTGAATCAGCAATTATTTATCATCATTATCCTCCTAATTATAATTATCCACCTCCTAATTATTATGGTTGTCAAAATCCTCCTCAATGTTACATGTATACCTATGATGATCATAACCCAAATTGTACCGTCATGTGATTTAATTATCATGTTAATGATGAAAATGATCTCTCTAGTT